>JAOTRH010068813.1:0-18036 GCA_034768845.1 Heliamphora exappendiculata | reverse complement strand
TTCATTCCCCTTCTATTGAAAATATTTTGCTTGTTGATAGTTTGAAACATAACCTTCTTAGCATAAGCCAACTTTGTAACAAATGCTATAAGGTTATCTTTGATCATGCTAAGTGTGTTATTGAAAATTCAATCAATAACAAAGTTATTTTTGAAGGTTAGAGGCATAAAAATATTTATACATTCAATTTAAATGACCTTTCTAAAAATAATACAAAGTGCTTACCCGCCTTGAGTGATAATAGTTGGTTTTGGTATAGAAGACTTGGACATGCACACATAAACTTGATTTCTAAACTTAAAAAAAAGGAATTGGTGATTGGCTTACCCCAAATCAAATTTAAAAAAGACAAAGTGTGTGATGCATGTCAACAAAACAAACAACTTAGAAAATTTTTTCATTCTAAAAATGAGATTTTAATTTCTAGACCCTTATAACTATTGCACATGACTTATTTAGTCAAACAAGGATTCTAAGCATTGAAGGAAAGAGATATGCATTTGTTGTTGTTGATGACTTCTCAAGATACACTTGGGTGCTTTTCCTAGCTCATAAGGATGAAGCCTTTAGAGTTTAAAACGAAAAAAAGGTTTTCCAATTACAAGTATCCAAAGTGATCATGGTAGAGAGTTTGAAAACAAAGATTTTGAAAAATTTTATGATCAAAATAGTATTAACCATAGCTTCTCTACTCCTAGAAGCCCTCAACAAAATAGAGTTGTTGAAAGGATAAACAGGACATTGAAAGAAATGGCTAGAACCATGTTCGGTGAAAACAATCTACCACGATACTTTTGGGCCGAGACTGTCAACACAGCTTGTTTTATCGTGAACAGAGCCATGATACGAGCTTTTCTCAAAAAAATTCCATACGAGCTATGGAATGAAAAAAAACCTAACATCAGCTATTTTCGCGCCTTTAGGTGCAAATATTTTATTTTGAACAACAACAAAGAACTTTTGGGCAAGTTCGACGCAAAATCTAATGAATGTATTTTCTAAGGATATTCTTTATCTAGTAAAGCTTATAGAGTTTTCAACAAAAGAACCCTAGTTGTTGAAGAATTTATACATATTATTTTTTAATGAAGCTAATCTTGGTTCTTTAAATAAATTTTTTGAAGATAATTTGATTAACATAGAAAAAGATATTGAAGATATATTCATTAAAGACCTAGATGAGCCAAATCAAGAGAAAGTTTCAAATTCTCAACAAAATGAAGTTCAACAGGCTGCTGGACCATCAAATCCTGAAAATCCAGATTTGCCTAAAGGGTGGAGGTATGCTCATGGTCACCTAAAAGATCTTATCATTGGTAATCCATCTCAATGTATCAAAACCCGATCTTCTCTACATAATGTTTGTGGTAATCTAGTATTTCTTTTCTAGACTGAACCAAAACTTTTTTAGGAAGCCAAAAATGATGAGTTTTGGACCTTGTCTATGAAAGAAGAGCTAACTCAATTTGAAAGAAACAAAGTTTGGACTTTAGTCTCAAGATCTAAAGAGCACTCCATTATCAGTACAAAATGAGTTTTTAAAAACAAAATAGATGAGAATTTAGTAGTTCTTAGTAACAAAGCTCGATTGGTAACCCAAAATTACAATCAAGAAGAAGGCATCGATTTTGATGAGACTTTTGCTCCTATGACTAAACTTGAAGCCATTAAGATGTTGCTTGCTTTTGCATGTTTTAAAATTTTCAAAATCTATCAATCGGATGTCAAAAGTTCCTTTTTAAATGGTTTTATCTTGGAGGAAGTTTTTGTGAAACAACCTTCTGACTTTGAAATTTCAAAATTTTCAAACCATGTTTACAAACTTACCAAAGCTCTTTATGATTTAAAACAAGCACCTAGAGCATGGTATGAAAGGCGAGGAAAATTCTTGATTGAAAATGAGTTTTCAAGAGAAAAAATTGATAACACTCTTTTCATCAAGTCTCAAGGAAATGATATGCTAGTTGTCCAAATTTATGTAGATGATATCATTTTCGGTGCAACAAACGATTCTCTTTGCAATGACTTTGCTAAGTGTATGTAGAGAGAATTTGAGATGAGTATGATGGGAGAACTCAACTACTTTCTTGGACTTTAAATCAAGTAAACACAAGAAGGAATCTATATCAATCAAGCTAACTACACTAGGGACCTATTGAAGAGGTTTGACATGCTGATAGCAAAACCTATGGGAACCCCAATGTGTCTTATAACGAAGCTTGACAATGATGAAATGGTATAGCTAGCAGTACATAAAAAATGCTATAGAGGTATGATCGCATCACTACTATACTTAACTGCTAGCCATCTTGATATAATGTTTAGTGTTTGCATATGTGCTAGATTTCAATCCAACCCTAAAAAATTATATGTGGTTGCCGTTAAGCACATCTTTAGATACCTCTTAGGTACACAAAATCTAAAATTATTTTATCCTAGAGGAATAGCCTTTGAGTTATTTGGCTATTCATATGCTAATTTTGTCGGATGTAAAGTAGATAGGAAAAATACAAGTAGAACATGTCAATTCTTAGGACACTCACTAATCTCATGGTTTAGCAAGAAACAGAACTTAGTAGCCTTGTCTACAGCCGAGGCTAAGTACATAGCAGCTAGTAACTGTTGTGCACAAGTTCTTTAGATAAAACAACAACTAGAGGACTATGATTTTTTCTTAGATCATATCCCTATAAAATGTGATATCACAAGTGCAATCAATATATCCAAGAACCCATTACAACACTCCAGAACTAAACACATGGAGATTAGACATCAATTCAGAAGAGATGATGTGCAAAAAGGTAACATTGAACTTGAATTCATAGGCACTGATTACCAACTTGCAGACATATTCAATAAACTGTTAAATAAAGAAATAATATGCTATATAAGAAGAGAACTTTGTATGTTATGTGCTCTAAATTCATGACTAAAATGCTATACTAACTATGTCTTTTCAGTGCATTTCAATGCTTTTTATATTCTAAAGTAATATGTGAAAAGTGTCGACCCTACTTGAAAAAGTGTCGACTCATGTGTGCTTGAATTGACTCAAAGCTGTATAGAAAAGACACTACGGGAAAAAGTATCGACCCCTTTCTATAGTGTCAACTCAATTTCGAAGTCTTGCTCTCGATAAATTTGGGTCCACCTAATGCTTAAATGTGTCGACTCAAATGGCCAAAAGTGTCGACCCTCTCTGAAAAAGTGTCGACACAATTTCTAATTTCGGACACCCACACTCGCGAAGAAAAGTGTCGACTCAATAGCTATTTGTGTTGACAAAAATCTTTTTGCCTATTTAAGAGGCACCGATCCCCATCATTCGCGTCATTTTTTTTCTCTCTCCGTAACTATTCATCTCTCGCCATTTTTTCCTCCTTTGAAAAATAAGTCGACCCATCATCTTCTCTCCTCTCTTTCATCTCTCTTCAATCTAAGATGACCACACGAACAATGAGTAAAGGGAGCAAAAGAACCGGGGATGAGGGCCTGTCAAACCCTAGGGCACCGAAGAAGAAAAGAACGATGACAGCGACGACGACGACGATGGCAATGGCAACAGCAAGGGGTATCGAAGCTATTGCAATGTCGAAGGCCTTAAGATTCAAATCAACTAAGTTCTAGTAACTCTATTTCTCCTCTTCCGTAAATAGTAAGATAGTCCCTAGACATTCGGTTGATTTCACTTTCTTCGATTCCATAGAAATGCTCTTTAGAGACTTATTCTCTAGTCTCAGGTGGGAGAGACTACTTCAAAATCATGACCCTCACTATCCCACGCTCGTAAAGCCTTTTTATGCACATATCCACATTGCATCTATCGCAAGCACCACCATCATCTCTTGGGTGAATGAAACAAAAATCGACTTGACCACCTCTATTTTTAATGAAATCCTTTGTGTGCCTGAGGGTGAGATTTTTGTTCCTTGCAATAAGAGATCTATCGGCATAGATAGATTTTCTTTTCATGATGTTGTCAGATAAATTTTTGAGGTTGATGAAATCGATCCCTCCAAAACCCTAGAAGCCAACTCACTAAAGCCAGAAATCAGAATCCTTCACCACATGGTCAACCACATCTTTTTACCACAAATGGGAAAGTTTGGAGATGTATCATATATGCATATTTTCATAATGTGGTGTATTCTAGAGCAAAAAAACCTAGATCTTGGTTTTCTCTTTATTTCTAACATGCTCCAATCGCATGGCAAATCCAACTCCTCCCTCCCCCATGGCATGTTCTTAACTAAAGTTTTTTGCCATTTTGGCATTAACTTATTCGCTGAGAAAATGGTTCATTTCTCAAAGCATGACCTGCATGGCTCTTCTACTTTGAAACATATGCAAATTTCCAAGATTTATGGAGTTTGGACCACCCGATGTGGTACTCCATCTATTCCCAAAAATCCCTCTGCCCCTCGAGACTTCTCTCCTATTAGAGTACATTTTGATTCTCCTGCTCCACCATCCACTAGGACTGACACACCAGGACCTTCTTGTACTCCCTCTCATGTTCTTCATCCTCCTACACATATTGATGTTCTATCTACTCCTTCTACCTCCTCTGTTGATTCTCTAGTCGATCTTTCTAAAGTTGTCTTAGGTTAAAGGTCTATCATCTTCTTTGACCTCTTTCCAAACCAAAGTTGACCAAGACATGTTTGACCTCAATAGCTCTATATCCTCTTTATCTGACAAAATTAGATACTTGGACAAGACCAACCGAACCCTGCGTCGTGATGTTGAAAATGTCACAGATGCTGAAAGAGCCCTTTGTAAGACAATGAATGACAGCTTTATCTCAATAGTCAACTGCAACAAGGCAATCCTTCAGCAAGTTTGAAAAGAATATGGCCAAGGCATTATCACAGCAGTTCAAGCTTACTCCAGAAAAGTTGAAGAGCATCTCAAATGGCTACAAGAAGCTTGGGGCAAACAGTTCAAGCCCAAGGAATCAAAGAAAGAAAAAGCTGCACGATTGAAGCGTGAAACATATTTGGCCCTTACTGTTACTTTAGATGCCATAACTGCTGCAGAGAAAAAAGACGAATGTGAATTTTCCTCCAAGGAAAAAGCCTCCAAGAGACACCAGAAGCAAGAAGAAAAGAAGAAATTCAAGAAGTTTATGGATGATCAATGACTTCGACCCTTTGATGATTTCAAAAGGGGAGAAGAAAATGTAAGAAAGGAAGAAGTGGAGAAGAAGTAAAACATTTACGAACATTTTATCATTTAGAAGTTTTAATAGTTATGAAGGAGAAGTTGTACCTTAAACATACATTCTTTTTGTTTTTAGTGGTGTATTGAATGGTTTGAACATATTCCCTTTTATAATTGTGGATGAATGTTTATCTCACTTCTTATTATATATGTGATTGTGTATGTAAAAATCCTATTTGACATCATATGATAGCATAGCACTCTATATATCTCTATGATTGATGCTTGGGATTTGAAAATCACTTCGCACATTTTTTGATTTGATGCACAAATTATAACAAACTCTGAATACTTCTAAATTAAAATTACAAATTATCTTAGAAATGTACTTTACACTGTTGATTGTATGCCTAGCTTTGCGATTGCATATCCTGATTACGGTATAACGATAAGGGGAGAACCCTTATTGAAAATATTTTTAAATATTTTCTAAAAAATGTTTAAATTAATGTAATCATCAAAAAATGAGAGATTATTAGCCTAAGAGCTTTTTATTAAGATTTTGACAATTTTTATAAATTATTTTCTAAGAATAAATTAATTTAAAATGATAATATTTAATATTTTTAAAAAGGTAGTATTGACACAAAATGACAAATGAGTTGACATCTTTAGCTGTATGAGATGACTCATCTCACAAATGAATTGACACTTAAGTATTCTTAAATAAGAATATTTTATGTTGACCCTAATTGATATTTGAGTCAACACTTTAAGGCTAATGATACTTGAAGATCTCAAGTGTGTCAATATTTTTGAGCAAATGAGTTGACATCCTAACACATTCATTGAAGATGTTTCAGGTATCAAAGTATTGAGTCAACATAAATAGAATTTGAGTCGACACAAAAGAGCCGAGACTCTCTGTATTCAAAAAGAGTCGACACAAACTAGGCTTGGGTCGACACTAAAGTGTTTCTTCACTTTAGTTATCCAGAATTTTGAGTCGACATAAATTGCAAATGAGTCGACACAAAAGTACCATGGCCGCCTGCATATTTTGTGAATTGACACAAATTGAAGAAGAGTTGACATAAAATTACCGAACCCACGTAAAGAAATTTTGAGTCGACATCAAAATCCAATTGAGTCGACACAAAATCACAGAGGGTTCCTGCACTTTTAGTGTCGACACCAAAGGCAAAATGAGTCAACACAAAAAGGCCCCCCAAGAACGATGAAGAACAATTTGAGTCGACGCCAAAACCATTAGTGTCGACACTGTTGAGTTGGTGAGAAGAATGCAGAAATCATGTCGTGTCGACACCACGGAAGATTTGAGTCGACCCAATCACTTGAAGAACATTGCCCTAAACGTTTTGTGTCGACCCTAAAGCAAATGTGTCGACACCTGCGACAAAATTCAAAATACACGACAGAATTCAACGGTTGAATTTTTTACATTAAATACCCTCACCTACCTCAAACGGTTATGAATCCTCAAGAACTTATATAAGGAGTTACTCCTCAGCATTTAAAGTATCTAGAGACCTATAATCACTGTTGTATTGCTTGATTTAAAGTCAAAACCCTTCAATCTCTCATTTATTGTTCAAAACTCTAGTTCTTGTATCTCATCTCTTTACTTCTCTTTTATTGCCAATCATTTTTGTAAAGAGAGTGAGTGATACTCATTAAATTATCCCATTTATTGTATCCAAGGGTGAGTTACCCTTTGTCTTTTGAGTGAGTGAGTAAATCTCATCAAAGAAGAACTCAAGAGATTAGAAAAAAAATAGGGACGTGTTTTTCATAGGATCGTCTTGAAGTTGTAAAAGGTTTTAAATGCACCCGTAAGTATTCTAGAATAGTGAAATTCTCAAGGGAAGTCTTGAGGAGTGGACGTCGGCTTGGAAGAAGCCGAACCACTATAAATCTTGGTGTCTGGTTCATTTTCTCTATCCCTAACTTTTTTAATATTTGCATTACTTTATTCTTTGTTTATACTTGCTATATTTGTTTGTAATATTAAAAAATTTTTGAATAAAATTTTAAAATTGTTATTATCTTTTTAAGATCCAATTCACCCCCCTCTTGGGTTGTCTAGAACTAATAGACCCAAAACCTTAACATTGCAATCATGTCCTTGATCGAGGGCCTAAAACCCCTTTCAAATCGCTTAGTGTGCAACTCCTCCGTTGCCACCATTTTTGGTGTAAAACGCGATAAATTTGTGAACTTGGCCTTGTACTGGACAACTGTTAGATTCCCTTGGACGAGGAAGAGAAACTCCTCCCGATACGTATCCCTTAAAGACCTTGGGAAATACTTCTCCATGAAGACCCTGGTGAAGGTAACCCACATCTCCTCCACCGTTGTCTTAGCAAATTTCTACCATTCTTGAGACTCCTTCCAGAGTTGGAATGCTGCCAAATTCAGCTCATCCTCCATGATCTCTAATGTGTTGAAGATAGTCGTGGTCACCTCCAACCACTCGGTAGCCACCTTAAAGTCCGGTTCACCCAAAAAGTTGAAGGGTCCAACGACCGAAACTCCCTCATAGCAATGGTAGCCCTTTGCTCGGGAGCTCTTTCTCTTCTCCTAGCCATCTCAACTAATGCTCTCATTATAGTGAGCATCCCTTGGATCACATCTACTCCGCCCGTTTGTTCCTACGAGGCATGCACATCTCCTTCCTCTAGAATGTGGGTATAAGCCCAACCTCGGCCGTGACCCCGACCTCTACCTCACCTTGATAACATCGCTCTATTTAAGAAAATAACGAAAGGACAATATCAATAACAAAGTCTAAACTCATTTATCTCTTATGGACATCACCATCCCTCATCAAGATACCACATAACACATCACCGTATCAACACATCACCGCATCAACACATCTCATGCAATACATAACGAGGAGGACTAATCGAAATAACACATTAATCTGGATAACTCGTTTGGATCTCTGGTTAGATTGGACACAGGCCAAATGTCTTTCTAACTCAAACCCAAAATTGGTCAACCGGCCACCCAAGGGCAACACACACCATCTTAAAAGTCCAACCTCCATACCCAAATACCACATAGCACGCAAATGTCAAGTCACTTCAAAGATATCTTATGCAAACACACCAATATATGAATGTTACACATCAATGCACACTCTCACGCAATGGATCAACCAATCCCACGACTCCTAGGTATTCAAACCTAGAGCTCTGATACCAATTTATCACGCCCTTCTTCTCGAAGCTTGTAAATTAACCCGAACAAACCCAAAAGAGAACAGTTTTAACATGAAAAGTGTTTTAAGATCAAAACCTTGCGAAAACTCTTTAAATAAACCATTTGGAAAGAAGAAACTAAACCCCCAAAGAAAAGGCTGCAAAAACCAAAAGATGAAAATTTGCTTCAACAGGCAGACCACTCGATCGGTCCCAAGACTGATCAATCGGTTTTTCACAAGTTGTAGTAGTTTTTTCCAAGCACTGAGAAACCAAGAGCAGTGATTGACCGCTCGATAAATCAATTGATCAGTCCATCGAGCAATCCAATCCTATACCCTTTTTCAAACCATGTTTTCTAACGCCACTTCCCCACATTCCAACCATACCCTTTAACAAGCATTCCTAAGGAATCAATAAACATACATGCAAAGAAAATGATATAGAAACATCTCCAAACTTCAAAAAATCGATGATTTCACCCATAGAATCTCACAGGAAATACATGATAAACCCAACACAAACACCCGACAACCTCACAAGTATATAATTCATGAGCGTGTGGCCTTAAGGCCATAAAAAACGATTATCAACTAATCCTAAGTATCGAATCATTGTATCAAAAAATTACATTTATAACATATGCATTTTTCAAAAGATCTTCCTACACAAATGTAGTTCTATCCAAAAACTTCAAAAAATGGTCTTCTCGACCAAGCTTCTCAATCAACCACTTTCTTTCCATTATCACATGAAATAGATTAAACCACATGAGTCGAGGCTCGTAGGAAAAAGACTATTTATGAGCATATCCATGACATGCAAGGGTGATTATGTGAATACACAACAAGTTTGTATCTAAAACCAAATTCTTTTTCTAGTAAATTCTCATTCACATAATTTGTTTTCCTTTCTTATAAAACCAAATTCATTTTCCCACCCACACATAGTTAGTCTCTCACTATCTTATCATTTTGACTACCACCCGAATACAAAAACTCCGCATTTCTTTTCATTCCCAAAATTCAACCATTACCAAGGTTACTCAATTCACGATTGCATCAACCCCTCATAGGGTTTTACCAACATAATTCTTTTGTTGATTTAATTAAGTACCAAAGTCGGACGACGCCTATAGATCTAGACGTATTTATCACCACCGAGCCATACGAGTCCCCATGGATAAATACTTATTCTATAGCCCGACATAGAGAACACATATTTTTTATTTCTCTCAAAAATATCGATGGGTAGGCCGCCCAAGAGCACGCTTTAAAAGGAATTAACCCAAAAAAATGGCCTACCATACATTGCACAAGTATCTTATATTTCACCGAGGAGCTACTTGAGCCCAATCTTAATTATTTAAACTATTCGCCTGGTATCTTAATTAAGTCATTTACATTTAAACTAACACGAGTCCAACCGTCAACCCAATTCCTCTCATCAAACCCAACACCATTAAGTTTTCAATTATCAATAATTTAAATATATTTATCATTCTTATATTTGAATTAACATAGTAAAAACTCAATTTTCACATCTCATGCTATTATACACATCTAACAATTCATAGAATTTATTCAAAATTCTCAACATAATACGACACCATTTTCACCCATTCCCAAGATTCATGAAATTAACCTATCAGTGGGTTGATCCAAGCTCCAATTTATAAAAAATTCAACCAATTTCATTATTTAGGTCCAACAACCCAAAACCTCCTCAAACCTTAATGATTTTGATAATAATCAAACTATAATGTTTCAAAATACAAGTTAAAGGTTATCACATGATAATACCAAGATTACACCAGCACAAATCACCCACAACCACAAAACTTAACATGATCTAGCTCCAAACCTAACCTAGGGTTTCGAAACACAAGTTTTTTCATGTTTTCATGTAAAATCTCAAAACATATAACTCATATCAAACAAGTTTTTATAGATAGTCATAGATCCTACCTCTTGGGTGATTAAATCACGAAGAACAAACCTCTAGCCAAGAAAATCTCGATCGACAGGCAAAAACTAAGCTCCCAATGCGTAACCTCTAGCCAAGAAAATCTCGACCGACGGAAAAAAACTAAGCTCCCAATGCGTAATCTAACTCCTCCAACAGTGTTCCAATGGGAAAAAAGTAAAGAATCACCTCCCATGGGGCAAGAGAAGCTCAAGGAGCACTCAAGGATCATATCTAAAGGCTAGGGTTTCAGTTTAGAGAGAGAGAGAGGGAGATGAGAGAAATGAGTTTTAGAAGCTTTAATCTTAACTTTAAATTGCTCTCTGTTACAGACCGATCAATCAGTCTCTCGTTGGAATGTACTCCAAGGAAAGAAAACATATATAGTTTTCAAATTTTGTTCCAAAATAAAAGAAATTGGGTCCCTACAAGTAAACTTAGGCTTCTTCTTCTTTTTTGGTTTACAATGGCACAAAACTTAAATCCAGCAAAAACATGTAAAAAAGCAAACTTTCTCCAAAAAATAGAACCAACAAAACACCCACCCTTTAAGCCCAACCATGAAGGGGATAAAGAATTACCGAAAAAACCAAACATGCCACTCGAAACCCTTATAAAGAATTATATCAATTTTCACATATTCAATTATCTCATCATCTCTCACAACGAATATCACTCTCAAAACTCAAATTCCCAAATGCTCTCCAAAAGATAGCCATACTTTCCTAGTTCTAAAAGTCATACCTGGAAAGAACATCAAAACACAAAATTAATTAGCTGTTACTTAATTAAAATCGAGTATGTCAACTACCAATCCTCCTGAATTCTTTTATGTGTATCTGTCTGAGGAACTCTAAAAGGTAAGAGCCTCGCCCTAACACTCTTACTCACCTCATTTGCTATAATACGCCAAATTTTCTCCTTGCCTCTAAGCCTCCTAAGGTTTCTCTCTTTTCAGATGGTGTAGACAACAATCGAGAAGGCTTTCCTCCTAATAATCGCTACCCATGAGTTACCTGTAAAAAGACCAGTGAAATAACTGACCCAAATCTCCCACGAGTCCCGGGTCCACTGGGCCTTATAGTTTTCCATAATCTCGTGCCATATTGTTAGGGTTGGTATACTGAAAACCATATTTTTTGTATTTAATAAAATTAATTTTCTATTTTATGAGAATTTTTATGAGCAATGTATGTGTATTATTTCTTTGTTATGCATGGATGTCCAATATTCTGTATAGTATTTAATCTGGTGTGTAGAGTACAACTTACACACAGAAGATCAGATTTTAGGTTCTTACAGAATATAATTTTTATATTCACAGTTTTAATGGAACTGAACATACCATCGGTACGACTGTGGTACAGAGTTTTAATAGGCCTGTCTTGGTTACAGGGAATAGATAATAGCGTCGTCTATTGTTCTGACTCTATGTGCCAGTACACTTTATGTGTATTGAACGAGACATTTTGGGTAATTAATTTTATATTGACTATATAAATAAATTCACACCCCAAAATTATTATGAATAGTGCTTATCCTCTTAATCGTAAAATAATTATTAATTTGCGTATATTTAATATTCGTTGTTTTAATTCATTAGATGGTGCAATCTTATATGGGTCTATATTTTCGATGAGTTGGATAGTGGTTTTATTTTATGACAAATATTAATTATTGACGGATTCCACGTCCCGAATAATTGGGATTGACGATACCCCCTTAAAGATACTTATAAGTTTTGACTGGGCCAAACCCTGCAGATGGATTTGATTATTCGGCGGTCAAATAAGTTAAGCGAAAGAATTTAAGGAATATCAAGATGCCGAATAAATTAAATTATTAGTAATTAAATTTAATTGGCGGGTATCGAGAATCTTAACGTGGGGAGAAATGGTAAGCACATTTAATAACAGGAGGTCAATGCAAGAAGGTCTTGAGATTATGGGTCATAGTGTAATTATAGTTCTTTAGTGGTGTGAACTGTAATTCAGTGTTTTATGAAAATTATAGAAATCGTTGCGCCTTTCCATAATTGTAAAAATCGCTAGTAGGTATCTGTGTTCCACTGAAGTCTTACTAATAATTACTCCACGGGTCCCTGCTGTAACCCTATATATATGCGAGTAGGCTGAACCAGTTTGATATCTAATATATCATTAATATATTATATTTTGTCTCTCAAGACTAAATATATCTGGGTTCTACAGGTGAGAGTTCTCGATAGTCTGTAGTCCACCCTACGTTCAAGAATCGTGTAAGGGAATGCAGTAGAAGATCTGATTTGAGCTTCAATTCGGAATCAAATCGTAGTTGAAGAATAGATCGACAAAAGGTATTCATCTAAATTAACTTTGGTTGCACGGGTATTATTTTGATCGTTCTTCGTCAAAAGTTTTATCTGGAACCCGTTTTGACATTTGTCCATCCAGTTATTTTTTTACTGAAAATCGTTTGCAAAAACAATGATCTTGACAGTATTGCCTCTAACAAATTGGTATTAGAGTCATTTTATTTTTTGTTTACGGTTATTGGAACTGGGTAGATTTAGAATTGTTGCTAACTTTATTTTGCAGGCGTTCTAATTCTGATTTTATTATCATCATTTACTTTCATGTTTAATTGATTGCGTGAATAATGATTTAATTTATTTTTTTTAATAACCACGAGGGTTAATTATGGTAGATTGATTGTGAATTTTACGGAGGCATGAGATCAATGTAAAAATTATTTTTTAATTTCTAATTATTTTATTTTATTTTATATTATCAAAATAAAATTAAAAATTAAAAAGAATGAAAAACAAGTTGAAGAACACAAAGGTACGGTGGTTTTTTGATTGAAGATTCAATCAGCACCGGCAAATCCCAAGCGCCGATTTTCAAACCAGTGGTTTCAAAACACAACAGTCCAGCAGTTTACCATACAAGCGACTAATCATAACACTCTTTGGAGCAAATCCCAATTCAAGAGGCGCACTGTTCTCAAGGCACCAACACAGCAGAGAAATCAAAAACCGCAACACTGTTTCGCGGTTTCCAGCGCCGAACACAGCAGGTCCAGCGCGCACAGCAGCGCCTAAAAGGCTATTTCGGCAATCCCTGCAGCCAAACGCTGCCTTGCTGTTTGGTTGGCTGCATTTCAACAATGCAGCAAATCCCAAACCAGTGGCGCCGATTCTCGAACAATGGAGGTTTGATGCGCCAAACAGAAGCGTAAGTTTCCAAGCAGCAGCGCCTAAGCGCCAAGCAGCAGCGCCTAAGCGCCAAACAGGCGCCGATTTTTTCCAAAAAGGCCTGCCAAACGCTGCCTTGCTGCAGCACACTGAAGCAGCCTCCCAAACAGCGCCGGATTCCATACTGTAGCGCAGCAATTTTTTTTTTTGGAATTTCTAGGCGCAATTGAATCTTTCAACATCAGTGTTTCAGTGCAAACACTGGCGCAAATCACAAGGCTGTTTCCATGCAAATTTCGAACTATGGCTGATTGAAAACGCAAGCCAAATAGCTGCAGTTTCCTATCAGAACAGTGGGTTCGGTCTCCAATACAGTGATTTAGAATAATTCAATAACTAGTTGTAGTAGAATTCTGCTACAACTGAAAGACTTGCAATTTATCTTTCAAAATAGAAAATTGAAACTCTTTAAAGTTTCAGATGAATCATAAAATCAGAATATATTTATCTTGTATTTAATTTATTTTTTTATATTAACTGTGTGAATGATAAATATTGATTTTATTTACATTCAAGCCGTCGACTCTGACTTTTGACGGGTTATCATAAATGGACCCAAAAGACCCATCAAAACTGTTGAAGGGGCTGTTATTTTCAAACTAGAGGCTGAATGGACTGAAAATAATATTAAGAAAATTCAAAAGAATACTAAAATCATGAATCTCTTATATTGCTCACTTGATCCAAATGAGTTCAATAGAATCTCTACATGTGACACTGTAAAAAAAAATATATGGTAGACTCGAAATTGCCCATAAAGGTACAAATCAAGTGAAAGAATCAAAAATCAGTCTGCATGTATATAACTATGAATTATTCAAAATAAAGCATGATAAAATAATTTCTGATATGTTTACTCACTTCACTGACATTATTAATTGACTAAAATCTCTTGGTAAGATTTATACTAATACAGAGATGGTAAGAAAACTTCTTAGGTGCATGCCTAAGAGTTAGTAAGCAAAGGTCACAGCTATTCAAGAAGCTAAAGACCTCAACACACTCAGCCTTGAAGAGCTCTTTAGTTCTCTCATGGCTCATGAGATAAAAATAAAGATGAATGATGAGGATAATAACAAAAAGAAGAAAGACATCACCTTTAAGTCCTCAATACATGATGAAGAATCCGAGAAAGACTCATCAAGTGATGAGAATGAAGACTCGACCCTCATCACGAAAAAATTCAAAAAAATTCCTAAAAATAAGAAATAAAAAGAAAAAAAGTTCTTCAAGAAGGAAGGACACCGAAGTAAGCCTACCAAATTCAAAGGCGACTCTAGCAAATTCAAGAACGGTCTTAAAAAGGAAGAAATCATCTGCTATGAGTGTAAAAAGCCTGAACATGTCAAAGCTGAATGTCCTTAGCTCAAAAAGCAATTCAAAAAGGGCTTCAAGAAAGCCATGATTGTTGCATGGAGTGAGAGTGATGACTGTAATTCTAAAAATGAAAAGAAAGAAAATGAAGTAGCAAATCTATGTCTTATTGCTAGAGAAAATGATGAGGTAATCCCTGACTCTTTTTCTTTAGATGAACTGTAATGTGCATTTGCAGATTTGCATGACGAGTTGTGAAAAATAAGTGCAAAGAATTCTATTTTTAAAAATATAGTTCTTTTCTCCTCAACTGAAATTGAGACTTTAAAAAGTAAAAAATTTGTTCTGACAAAACAAGTCTCTTTTTTGAAGAATGAAAACAAGGCTGTGAGTGAAAAAGTTAAGAATTTTACAAAAATCGTTTATAAATTCACTCAAGAAAAGAACAATTTAGATAAACTTCTTGGGATGCAAAAATGTGTCATTGACAAAGCTGAAAACAAATATAAATCCAAGAAGAAACAAAAGTTCTTAAGCAACATTTTTTTTAAAGCATTCTCTAATCATACAAATGCCACTTGCTTCCATTGTTATGAGTATAGACACATTGTCACACACTGCCCACACAGAAAATTCTCAAATATTTCTGTCAAGAAAGCTTGGGTTCTTAAAGGAACAACCCTCAAGGAACTAACACCAAAGGACCCAAGAAAAATTGGCTACTAAAAATTAAAACTTAAATTCTCCTTGCAGGTATGTCTCAAATACTCATTCAATGAGGGAATATGGTATCTCGATAGTACTTGCTCAAGACACATGATAGGCGACCAATCGATGTTTGCATCTCTCAAACTAAAAGATTGGAGATTTATGACTTTTGGAGACAATAGCAAAGGAAAAATCATAAAAATTGGCTGTATTAGTCAAATTCATTCCCCTTCTATTGAAAATATTTTACTTGTCGATGGTTTGAAACATAATCTTCTTAGCATAAGCCAACTTTGTGGCAAAGGTTACAAAGTTGTGTTTGATCATGCTAAGTGTGTTATTGAATATTTAACCAATAATAAAGTTATCTTTGAAAGTCATAGCATGAAAATATTTATATATTTACTCTCAATGATCTTTCTAAGAATGACACCAAGTGCTTACCTGCCTTGAGTCATAATAGTTGGTTATGGCATAGAAGGCTTGGACATGCACACATTAACTTAATCTACAAACTTTTAAAAAGTGTAGACACCCCAATTTAATCCCGCCCAATCTTAGGCGAATTCGATGATGAAAACAAATGGATTAGTGCCTCCGTACGATCCTCGAAAAGTGATCCAAGCTCTGTATTTGAACCCGGAACTTTCAAACCAATGAAATTTTGTCGAACCATTGAAACTTGGTGCCCAAGTAAGGCGACCGCCAACTCTCTTCATGGCGCCCGCCATAGAACTTCGTAAAAACCCTAGCCCAAAGTGGCGACCGCCACCTTCCATCATGGTGATCACCCACTCCCATTGTGGCGATCGCCATAGAAACTCGTAGAACCTTCCAAAAACATGGCGACCGCCAACTCTAAATGGCCTAATGTGTCCTAAAACGTGGCAGCATCTCATTGGTTGAAGAATTCTATAAATACTGTACACCAGCGTACGTTTTCAGTACGAATTTTGAGTGAGAGAGACTCTGCCGATGGATCGAGCAATCCCGAGCCCCGACACCAAACCCTTGCAGAGATACCGAGATTCGAGCATTCCAATACCTACATTTGAAGCCTTAGCTTGGAATCAGCACTCGATGATTGGTACGCCGAGGCAAATTCCACAACTTGAGGATTTCCCGACAATTTAGGTAACTTGTTTGGATCCTCGGTCCTTCTTGCTCCATTTTCTCTCTTTTACAGTGACCGAGTTACTTTTATTATTTACAATTACTTCATTCATGTTTAAGTTCAACTTTTTGTAGCTTATTTAGTTTACTTGTCTTAGTTCTTTACTTAGCTACATTAAATTTATTAAATCATTAAATAGTGCTAACATTCTTTAATAATTACAACTTAACAATGTTGTTAATTATTAAAACAATGCACTTACATTTATGTGAATGTGGTAATCAATACTACATTTTACATTTAAGTTGAATGATTATTTTTTTTTAATTTCTTTTGTTTTGCTAGTATTAGTTTAATTTTCTTGTATTAGCATTTACTTTTCTTTCGTTTCTCTTAGTTAGTTTAATATCTTTTTCTAACATTTATATTTCTATTTCTTTTCTTGTTATTGTAATATAGCTTTATTTTGTTTTCTTTCTTTCAATATAGCCTTAATTTCTTTTTTAAGTGCTCCATTTTATTTTTTTTTAGCTTAATATTCATTTTTTAACTTTTATTTTTCTATTTCCTTTTTCTCTCTCTCAATAATAGTGTAATTTTCTCTTCTAGTCTTTTATTTTCTCATTAACTTTAATAAAGTTTCATTTAGCATTTCTTTTCTCTTAAATATTAGTGTTTATTTTCTTTTAAAGCTCTCCATTTTCTATTTTTTTTTTCTAGTCTTATTATTCTTCATTTTATCAAACCTAAAAATCACAAAAGACTTTTAAGCTAACTTCCATCTTTAAAGGGCATTATAATTCTCTCTTTTAATTAAAACTCTTTTGTTCATTTCATCTCTTTTATTTTATTTTCTTTTTCTTTTATTTAAAAACATAAAATGTGAATAAGTTAGATCTTCTTTTATTAACAACTTCTTCAAAATCTTCTTTTGTTAAGATTAATTTTCCTTTTATATTGTTTTCCTTTCTTTTTCATTTTGTTAAGATCCAAAAATCATAAAAAAAAAAAGAATAAAAATGTAAATAATTAGGTTTTCTTCTTTTTCAATAGCTTAATAACATTTTCTACCATTTTCATTTTAGTATGTTTTTCTTTATAAATTTTTTTTTCTTTATTTTTCTTTAAATTTTCAAATATCTCCTTGTTATAAAACTTTAATTTTATTTTCTTTGTCAATGAGCTTTCTTTTAGTATAGAATTTGCATACATCTTTTTACATTTAATTTTTGCCTCCAATGATTAGTTTAGTTTATTTTTGATTATGCATGTTTTAGTTACTTTCTTTAGAATGCATGTTTAGAATAGTT
>JAOTRH010068802.1:0-18038 GCA_034768845.1 Heliamphora exappendiculata | reverse complement strand
CGGCGACGAATGCCAAAAATTCCTCCAATTGTCAAGTTAGCAATGGACTTAAGAAATTGTATCGTAAGCAAATGGACATAGTTTTTGCTTAAATAATGTTTTTCTCATACCTCAACCTTTGAGCTTATAGAGACTGAATGTTGTACATTCCTTCTAAAACTAATAATGAGCTAGTCTTATTATAGGTCTTACTCTACAAATGGCTGAGTCACCCCATATAGCTGAATTGATTACTATATGTTGGATGTTTGGTCTTGGTCTAGTCGCCATTAATATTTTTTCATTGGCTAAGCTACTTTCATTAATGTTTGGTGCTCGGCTACATAACTGTCGTTATGCTGATCTAATTCATCAATTTCGTACTAAACTTGTAGTTCGGCTAATCATATTCTGCTTGGCCTTGCGTGGCTCATTTCCTTGGTTCTGGTTTGCTTAGTCCATAGACTTTTCTGTTGGAACTCGTTGAGCCTCAAGTGGGCCAGCCTGAATTAAATTCAATCATCTTCAAATTTGATGAAATCTCTTTGATCAATAGAGTCCACAATAATTCAATCATCAAATCTCTTTGATCAGTAAAATCCGCAATAATTCAATTCGATTGAGTTATCCATATGTGGTCTAAGTGGTTAAGCACTTAGAATGAACGTAAAATTTGATAGAGAGCCCTTTCGATTCTAAGTGGTTATACTCTAATAATAGGTGACATGAAATTACATGAGTCATCATTTTTCAAATAATAATAATAATAGCAATAATAATAATAAGTTTGCATGTGAAGGTCGTAGTTATAGCCTCTTCAATCTGAACGCGAAACCAAAACATATATATATAACAATTACCTGCCGAGCTATATACGTATATTTTTTGATTTTATTTCATGAAAACTAAAGTTGCATTTTAACCTACCTTAGTTTTGTAGGTCCATTTTTTTTGGAATTTCATGAGGAAAAGTCCTCTAATTTAACATTAAACAATTTTATAGACGAAATTAATTTTATTACTTAGACACTCTTCTAATTACTTAACATAAATCCCTTGCTACCAGGGTCGGCTTCATGCAGAGGCAGTGAGGCGGCTGCTTTGGACCCCCAAATCTTGCCCAAAAATGGGGTGACAAATTTTTAATTACCTCTAATTAAGTTTTGTATGAAATTAAATAAAATTTTTATTAGAATTAAAGGGCCCAAATTCAAATTCAAAGATTCAAAAAAAGTATTTTATATATTAGAAGTAATAAAGCTTTAGCCTTAATCATGTGATTATGATTGTTTTGATGTATTTAACCTATAAAAATATTGTTAAGTATACTTATTACAATTGCTTTAGAAAAAAAAAAATTTTAAAGTTAAAATTGCTCAAATATAATTTGTAGTCAACTATGTCATAATAAAAATTAGATGAATTAGAAACATTATCCTTTGAAAAGAACATAGTATATAAGCTTGACTCTACACTTTTAACTGATAGTTTTACAAAAAAAAAATGTTAGATGAATAGTATTTAAGTGATATTTGTTTGTTACTGTTTATTCAAATTTTTATTTTGTTTTGATATTATAGCTTTTGATTATCTTTTTGATCAACATAAGTTTTGATTTTGTTTGATGTTATTTTGGTTGTAAATTAGATATTGATAAAATGTAAAGTAATGAGACAATTTATATGTTTTAAAATTTGTGTAATAATTTTTTTTAAATTTACACGTATAAAATTTCATTAGGCCATTTTTTAAATGTGTGCCTAGGACCCTCTCTTAATTAGGATGGGTGCTACTTGCTACTTCATGACCCATTTTATCTTTGGCCACCACCATCAATCATTTTTTTAAAAAATATGCTTTGATAATTGAATTGAACTCACCCCAACTTTCCACTAAGGCAAAGAAACTGCGAATCCCTTGCCCTTCCCAAAACCATGTAAAACAATCGAGAAAAATGCTATTGAAGACCTCATTCAATACCATAGCCTTAGCATCCATTACAAGAAGATCATCTTTATATGGTTGAGTGATTGAACGCAGCTTTACATAGTAGCAGGGCCTCAAGAGAGAGGTAACCAAGTTGGAACGCTTTTGCGAGGATGTTCTGTTTCTCAATATGATCTCCATCATCATCTCTATTCCATTTATCAATTTTCCTATCCTACTTAAGTTTATGAATTTCTCTATCAATTCTAAGCCTCCAAAGCCGACTACAACTGAAGGTGGTACGAACCAGTGCGAACTAACATCTTGAATCCTCTCCTCAATTGTATCCCTTTCCTGGTGCGACTCTCGACACTTGAGGCTTGAGAGACCTCTTACTTTTTTGATCATCTCCAAAAATCCTTTAGTAACCTTTTCAAGAGAACTCTTATTTTTTTGACCACATCCAACAACCCTTTAGTGACCTTTTTTGAAAACTTTGTGATGATATATGAAATAAATAAATTTCACTATTCGCTTTAGCACCAACCACATAGAATATATAAACTTCGTTATTAGCTTAACAGTGTAATTCATTTCTGTTCATACAATTATATAATATATATATCTACTATCATCAATCTTTTCGCCACCACAACAACATAAAAAACAGTAAATACTGACTTTTTTCTATTCAGAAAGTTAAAACATTCGGCTCAAGTAGACACCAAATAAAGATACATAGAAGAGTTCTTACTTGCAAATTCTGGAAAACTCCCAAAAGATGCTCCTTACTCAAGTTCTATAATTACCTCTGTTTTAAGTGTCGTTTAAAATTGTCAAAAAATTGTCGAAGATGGTCACTAGAACGAAGTCGTTGGCATTAATGCCAAAGATAGTAGAGGTGTTGACGTAAAGTGATAGGCATAAAAAGTAATAGGGATATTTTGATCTAATTTAACCTAACAAACTTTAAAAATTCCCTTTTTTCTTTGGGCAGGAGAATGGGTAAAATTAGTGTTCACATATGGACTTATTGGTCCATCGAATAAAACATATATAAGTAATGTCATAATTTTTGTACTATGAAAAAGCCAGTGATCTTATAATAGTCCTTTATAATATCATGTTTGGTTCACTTAATCATGTTCGGGACAAAAACTTTTCCGACTACTTTTGTACCCCATACTTGAGAATCTGAGATAAGAGACTGGGATAGAGAATCCTAGTATTGAACAAGGGTGGGATAATGAAGTTAAATGACCTTGTTGCCCCCACACTAAATGCCCCTATCAAGCAATGATATGTGTAGATATTTTTTGTCTATGAATTTTGCTATAAGGTTTTCTAATTTATTCTGTAAATTTGGACGAGGAATGGTATATTTCATATTGCATAGAATGGGGACAGGTTTGGAAAGTAAATTGAAAGGAGATAAACCATTTAGCCCTCATTTATTCAAATATCTTGATTTCTCACCTACCACGCCATTTTTTTTTATTCATGCTTGATTTATTCTGGTTTTCGACATACTGCATTTTCTCAGTTTGTTCATGAATTTTGCCTCGCCTTATCGCTAATTTTTTTCTCACTTTTTTGCTAAATTTTTTCTCGGTTTATTACTGAATTTTGCCTCAATATTTGATTAGTCTGTGTTCATTAAGTATCGCTGAATGTTGCCTCTGTGTGTTGCTGAATGTTGCCTCAATTTGTTATTACTGAATCTTGTTGAGTTTTGCTTCAGTATTTGATTAGTCCATGAATTGTCTCAGTATTAGATTAGTCCTCAGTTTATGGCTGCTGCATATGTCATGCACTGTTTAATTTGCTTCATATTTTGTTAAATTTGTTGCAAGTAAAGGAGCCAAATGTGAAGGGCATTAATGTTAAAATATTGATTTAGTCCCATAGCGATTTGTTATACCAAACATGCATGGAATAAATTTAATCCAATTAGTAACCAAACATAGGATCGATGGAATTTCAACTTTGGACTATTAAACCTAGTCTTAACCACCCTGGAATTAACAGCCCGAATACACTATTAATCTCATATATTTAGTTCTTCAACCAAACATGGTCTTTCAGTGGGGTTGATATCGGACAGATTTTTATTATTTAAATAAATATTCGTTTGTACGTAGTATTCATTAAGTAAATTATACATGTAAAAAATAAATTAATCATTTATATTGATCGAATATTGGTATTAATATAATCGGATCACATTTACCTATTTACTTTTGTTCAATATATATATTATACCTAGCCACCACCAGTATAACAGTAGTGTGTAATTTTTCTACTATGAAAGTCATGATCTAAGTTCGGAATTGGTATTGTACCCTCTCAGTGGAGTTGATATAGGACATATTTTATTATTTAAATCATTTTTTTATAGTATTCATTAAATAACTAATTCATATAAAAAATAAATTGATCGAATATCAATATTAATATGACCGGATCACATTTATCTATTTACTTTTCTCTCAATATTATATTTACCATCAATTTTTCTTTTAAGAAAAATATAATTTGATCACCTCTATGGACTAAATATTATGTTTGGCGACAATAAAAATAATCATATAATTCTAAAATAATCCGTGATACAATGATCATGACAACATAATATTGTCACTATTTGTATTAAAGTTACCGTGACAACTTTAGTCGTTACGAAAGTAATTATTGATACTTGATTTATTGACGCGAAAATTCATCACAAAACTTCTCAATCAATTTGTGACTAACTTTTGTTGTACAAATTTTTTTATTGTAAATGTAAAAATTTGATTTAGTGACAGTTATGCATATTAATCGCACTTGTTCAATACTTTGTGGCAAATACAAGTATCAAAAAAAACCTACAAGACAATATTCCCTTATCGCTGAAAGTGATATATTTTAAATTTTTTTGTTATAATCTTTATGTTTCGTCACTAAAAGCATTTATGTGACAATCTTTTAGTGACAACCTTGTGGTGATGTTTTGTATGTTACTAAATTTATTTCGGCGACAACTTTGTAAAGTTTAGTGACGAATTGTGGCGCCACTAAAATTTATTTTTCTTGTTGTATATAATAGTATGATTGGACCATGCACAATTAAGTATGTTTATGTGTGTTTTTTTTTTCATTTTTTTAAAATTAAAGCTTTTCTCGAAAACTAATTTACAAAAAATCTCAAAAATAAGTTTAGTTTGTGTTTTTAGAAACTTTTGGTTTTAATTTTTCAAAATATTCAAAAGAAAGTAATTATTTTTAATCTAATGTATTTAATTAATTAACGTCACAACATTTACTTTAACACATTGTCAACTATAAATCAAATCAAATAATAATTTAAAACAAATCCGCTCAAGAAATTCGATTAAAAAAAATGAATGGGAAGAAAATTCATTTTAATTTCTAGCTCAATAACCACCAACATTGGGACAAATTTGCTTGCATGATTATCTATGGGAGGGTAAGCCGTCCTAATCACTATGGGGTGGCATGGTACATTACTTTCATGGCATTGGGTCCCCCTCCAAATTGGATCACCTATAATTTTAGTAACACCTATTATGATTCGTAATTTTATCTATTTAAAAAAAGGGTTTTTGCTAAATGGGTGCCATTTCTGACGTCGGTCTCAAACATATTTTTATGATTCAAATTATTTATTGTATATTTTTTTTATTAAATCATTTATGTAAAAATTAAACTAATCAAATATGTTTACACATATATTAGATAACATTTGTATAAATAACCGTTGACCCATTTTTTTGAGTTAATTAATTATTAGCCGTGCTTAGAAGATTTATAGTAGGGTTGATATGAACTTGCTAAATTTTTAAAAAATGAGGTCCTATTTTTAAATGTAAGTTCTGATTCTAACATATTTACCTTTATTTAAGTACAGTTCATTGCAAGTTAGATGCATTATTATAAATTTTAATATATAGATACGTTTTTAATAAAATTAATATTTTTAAAATTTTTCTCGTCGAACTCTATCGAATAAGATTTATACTAAATATAAAATTATATAAAAATAAATTGAGAAATTTCTCTGTTGTAGATGGATAAATTCCTTTGTTGCGCATGACTGAGAAATCTATTGCGAACTAAAAAAAAATTGGTTTGCACAATTTTTTATTTTATAATATTTTATTGTTTAATAGTACTAATAGAGTTCAAAATTTTAAAAATTTATAGAAATTTCGAAAAAGAGTTAGCTATTTTTTTAATTTTTAAAATGTTCAAATAAAGTAAGATTTTAAAAATTATAATTTAAGGCAATAAAAATTATTAAAATTTTCAATATACTGAAACTGATAAATTTCTTAGTTTAAAATTGAGAAATAAGTTTTGAAAATAAAAGTATATAGATTTTATTATTTTTTTTGAATTTGAAATATTTATCTGTTTTTAAAAA
Organism: Heliamphora exappendiculata; assembly: GCA_034768845.1. Classification (NCBI taxonomy): domain Eukaryota; kingdom Viridiplantae; phylum Streptophyta; class Magnoliopsida; order Ericales; family Sarraceniaceae; genus Heliamphora; species Heliamphora exappendiculata. Next base: position 11,707 of record JAOTRH010068802.1, on the reverse strand, counting down.
AGTAAAAAATAATTAAATTTCTTGATTTAAAAAGAATAAAAATTCATATTTAATATTGGTATCGTTGTTGATATGGCTAATATTGGAGGACCTCAACACTGCCCTTTTTAAAACATTTAATACTAATTTAATTTCTTTACAATCTTTTTTTTTTTTTTTTGTATGTTAACAGTTGATGGTGACTTTTAAGGAATTTGTGGCCAACTTTCTCCTCTTTCCAACCTTCATCCTCTTACATGCTATTGGGTATCCCAGTTGAACCATCAGCTTATTTTTCCTACTTTTTTTTGGTTTTTTTGGTGTTTTTTTTTTTTTTCAGGCTAGACATATCAGCAAACTCACTTATCTCCTCTCCCTCCACCCTTGCCTCTCTGTCCCCTTGTTCTGGGCGGTCCATCCATTGTGTTAGGCTAGTAAAACTTAAGTCTATGGGTTTGATATTCGAACCTAAGTTTGCTTCCTTGTGGGTCATTAAGTCCAAGTTGCTATAACCTTCCTTAGGCCGCTCCTGATTATTAGACTGATTTGAAATCCCAACAGATCCTTCTTATTTCCTCTTTGATGCTTCTCCATTGGTTCTCAGATTTGTCAATAGTTTTTCTTCTCCAGACTGGCTTCTTGTCACCTTGGGTATTGGTATTTCCTCTTTGTCGCTATGGCTCACTATTCCATCCTTTTCCACCCAAGTTCGTTGCCCTTCCATCTACCTTTCGGACCTTATTTCATCGACCTGTGAGCTAACATCCAGGTCATCATCCCTAACCTCCATCCTCTGACCCTGGCTCTTCTCCATGCATGAGACCTCTGAAGAATCTTCCTGGATATAGACTTTAGGATTCTTGGATTCATTTTTAACAGAAAACCTTGTTCACTTTAGCTTTAGATAACCAAGCATCATTAGCCATGCTCCATGCTAAGGGCCCAATCTCAACAATTCGGATATGATATAGAAGAACCTACCCACCCTGAGGCTACGTATGTCCCTCAGTGCATTTTGCTTGGTCTTTTGAGATCAATACTCTACCTTCTCCAACTCTTTCTTCAAAACTACATGAGCATCCACTGATAGAACCTCACCAAACACATTTCCTATCTTGGAGAAAGTAGTTTCATTCCATACATTTAGGGGGAGATCTCGATATCAAACCAAACTCTTCTGAATCGATTGTACTCCTTGTAACTCTAATAATAAATTAGTTCGAACTAGTCTTTCGACCATAATTTGCACCTTCACAATATAACTTCTTATCTTCTCCATAGACTGAAACTCTAACAAAACTTTTAGGCCTCCTAAAAATTTAACACTAATGACGAAGACTCCCTTACCTCGCATAGCTTGTTCAATGCAATTGATGATCCTCTAATCCTTGACTATTCCCATTACACATTTATTAATCCAGCCATTATATCCAATTAGTTATTGTTAACCAGCACTTTCTTTAAGATTCTCTGCATACACTTGTCAGGACTTTCGACACCCAGAGCTTGCATGTATGATCTTCCATCATATGTGGACTCCTTTTGTATTCTGTACTTGTGATTGTTCTGCTTCTTCCTCTTTTCTGTCGCAGGCAGTTGATGTGTCATATGTTTTCTGATTCTCAATCCAAATCGAGCCCTAAATACCCTTAAGAGATAGTTTTCAAGCCAAACACCATTGTACTTCTGAATTGCCCTTCTTGCGTTCTCCTCTCCTTCGAACCGAGCCGAATCTTAATTTGTGTTCTTTCACCTCTTTTTAGTACAAATGCATCAGTTATATACCTAACCGCATTTAGTGAAAATACCTTGTACCCATCCGTTGTGCATGTTCTATGCTAGATTATCTGCAAATATCGTCACATTCATTTCCTTCTTGTTACCTATGTTATTGTTCCCTCTCTTTTGCTCGTGGTTCATGTTATTGAAAACTAGTTTAGTGATATTCCACCTTCACTTCACTTTATAATTGTAAATTGAGCATTTTAGTTCTCACATATTAATTTTCCCCTAAATTAAAAAAAGTGTTTAGGATCACAAAAATGTCAAAATTACATAATTAATTACAAAAAAAAAAATCTTAATAATACCTATACACGAGAATTGTATAAATATTGTTAGCAATTTTACATACATGTCTTTGAATTACTAAAATTATTTTATATAATTAATTTAAAAGAACTAAAATGAAAGAGTCGACGGGAATATGTATCATGTATCGGGAATATGTATATGTGTGCAGTGCACGTGAGGCAGGTTGGGACACCTAATTAATGACTTTCATGGATGGCTGATGGAAAGTACACATCAAATGATCAATGACTTTACTAATTAAGTGACATCTAATTAAATTTTATATCGTACAAATCGAACTTAAACTAAAGTGTTTGTTCTTCAGTGCAATGATTGGTTATAATAAATTTTCAAGCCTAATCAATTAGTGCCAATTAGGAATGCGGGTCGTTCAATTATTTGAGTGCTTCCGCGTTTTTTTACACTAGGGACTGTTTGGCATATACATGCAAAAAAACCTCGATACACCCAATATTTGGAGTACGTGGTGTGCACTCGTAACATTCTTAGCGATATTCATAATTCAAATATGACTAACTCATAAATAAAGAATGGCATAAATTCATATTCAACAACCATATATATAAGTTCATAAATTTAACATAAAAACTCATAATCAAAAGCCACAGAAATCATTGTCAGTAAAAAATAGTTTTGAATATTTTATTTTTTGATAAAATTTTATTTTTTGGCCAACTTTGAATCAATTTTAAAATAGAACCCATACACTGATTAAGATGGATCGAGGTGATATTGTACTTATTGTCATGACTAAATCAAGAATATATATTTTATTGATCAAACCATTTAGTATTGAATTAAAAAATAACTTTTAAAACCATATAATTAAATATGGTAAAATAAAGGTTACATATCTTCTCTTACCTTGGGAGTATTCAGTTTTGTAGACGGAAAAATACCTACCCTAGTGTGAGCTGGAGCTAGGATCGAACCCAACCACGCGCCGAACAGCCAATCGGCTTGTCGGGTCAAGTTGGGCCTAGGCTTGGGTGCGGGTGGGTCTTCAGGTATGATATTTTCTTTTTGACAAGAAATTATTTAATAAAAAATATTTATTAAATAAAATTTAAATTTATTTAATTGATTTTTATTTTAAACAAATTTTTATTAGTCTGCTGTAACTGTTAAAATTTTGAACCGAACCAGTTCTTTTCGAACAAGTGCGTCTATATGCAAATTGTGAACCGAATTGGTTCACACCGGTTCAGACCTATCCGAACAAGTTTTTCATCAACTATAAATAAATCTTCTTGGGTCCTTTCTCATTTACTCACTTTTTCACTTTTTCTCCTTTTCTCTTTTGTTATTTGTATTCTGTATTTTGCAGTCTCTAAGAGAGTTAGTCGGAACACTATTTGGTTCGTCGAACACGTAAATTGTAATGCTTCTTCTGCGCGCGAGTAATTGAGTAATTGTAGGAGGCAGATGTTCTATAAATATCACAGTGAGAAGCAAATATGTTTTAAGAACAAAGTGTGCTAGACTTATCTTAACCTGACTCTTCTACTATTTCTAATATAAAATTCTATAAGTTTTGTTTTTATTTTCCCAACTTATACAAAATATGTTTTTCTTTCCTTCATATCTCACTTTTCCATTTTGTTTTTGTGTTTTATGTTTTTTGTCAATCTTTTATAAATTTAGTACAATGTTTATTTTATAACATTTATAATATTATCTGTGCGCCCACATTGATTTGACAACTTTTTATTTGACACTTTGCATAATTCATACTATAAATCACAAATATTCATTACTTAAATCACAAAATTTATAAATTGGTATATGAAACACCGCAAACATAGAGTATATATTGTAACTTTTCCCTCTGCATGATTCCAAACTTGCAATATCCTAGGTGAGCAATTCTCTCGATCGCGATCTACATATATATAAAAGTAATAATATATCACAAACACAAAACAGTCTTGTGTATGTACGTACATACACAGTGAATAATTACTCAAACAGTACAACAATCCCATGCATATAACGATGTACGGTGAATAATTATTCAGTACTACGTGATATATGATGATGTAATAAAAAACATTATAGGTTGAATAATATTGACCTAAACGGTAATATAATTAATTCAATTTTTTTTTTGAGTTTGACCATGATTGACAATTTATTTAAAAGTAATTTTTGTTATTTTTTTTATTTTTAGCAAAAGGAGACAAAATTAAATTCAAAATAAGGTAGGAGTGTATCGTGTTATATCGATTTCGTATCAGAAACTTTTCAATACCAAAACTACTCATTTAATTAAAAGTGTCATTTCTTCTGACACTAGTACTACCTACGTATAAAAGAATTAACTTGTTTAAAGTGTCATTTATTCTAACACTAGTACTACCCACGTATAAAAGAATTAACTTGTTTACAACCTGTTTAGTAATATGCTTAATAACTTATTTAATAACAAGTTCATATTTTTTATTTTATACATATTTTAATAATAAAATTACATAAAGTATAATTGTTATAATTGTTACGGATTTTGACTTCAGTTTTATTTGTTTTTAGTTTAGAAAATTTGTAACAAATGATTATTTAAATTATTTATTTTATTCGTTAATATTTAAACACTTTTCTTGTTCGAGTTTTGGATTTAATATTGCAAAGTCGCAAAAAAATAGCAAAAAATATAAAAAAGTAACCTGCATTGTTAGACCGCTCGACAGACCGCTCGAGCGGTCCATCGAGTGGTCTATTGCGCTTCTCGGTATCTCAAACTCTACAACAAAATACTGTAAACAAGTCTTCACCGCTCGAAATGTGAAAAAACTACTCGAGCGGTCCAGAGAACAACTTTTAATTGCTGTCAATAAACTAGGATTTTGGTAGGTTGATATAAAAGTGCTATTAGGGTTTCCATGTGGTTGTCTCCTCTAATATAATTATAATTCCTAGCTGCCAATGAGCCAAGATAGTTGATCAAGAAGCATTCCAAGCCAATCAACTAAACTTGATGATCAGTTAGCTTTCGCGCAGTTAAGTCAATCATTAAGTCAAATCAAACATTCGACGATCTGTTCATGTTCGTAGAGTCGCTTAAAAGGATTCTCAAGTGTTCGAAATCTGGTGATAGATACTGTCAGCATCTGAAGTTCGATAGTGAATTCCAGTGTCAGTCAAACACAAAATTAGCATATGTGAATTTGGTAAAGATAGACTTACTACTATTAGTTGTGGGTTTAACATCGGTGTTGTAAGATTTCTTTGTAACGAATAATAGACACTACAACAGAAAGTAATTTTCTCAATGCAACAAAAAATGTCAGAAAAAGCCTAACTGAGTTGGTAAAACATATTTTCGACGCAAACCCTTGCGTTGGCAAGGCATCGGCAAAAGTGTGTCGAGAAAAGTGCTTACCAACGCAAAATAAATGCATCAGAAAATATTACGCTTTAGCAACAAATTGTTGCGTTGGAAAAAATATTAAATACTTGTCGGTAATTATTCAATGCGTCGGCAAAAGTGATTAAAAATAAAAATATTGTGACATTTTTGGCAGCTAATGGTGACGTTGGAAAAAATGTACTCTTTTGCAACGCAGAAGATGAGTCGGCAAACAGTAATTTTTGAGCATTTCAAATAATTTTGCCATCGATTGTTTGCGTAGGCAAAGGAGTTTTTATTTAAAATTTTTATTTATTTATCACTAATCTCTACATATTAGTATTACATTCACTTATTCATAAATATATAATCAAATTCATGTATTACATATATTCAATTAATTTCAACCCCAACATAAAAAAAATAATTTAAATAATCGTAACACAAACATGTGTTAAAAATCTATTACATATATAATTCTAGTATCCAAATGATAACATAAATTGTTCTCAAAGAGAATTATAAAATTTCAACGGCAAAAACCTAATAATTCACGCAATCATCTTAATTCACTCAACTGCATTTCATCAAGTTCATTCTTCTTATTAAACTGCAAAAAAAATTGGCATAAGAGTTTTTATGAAAAAGTTATAATAGTAATGCTTTTAATGGATAAAAAATGATAATTGACAAAAAATAATTAATACCTATTAAGGGGCAAAAAATGATAAATACCTTAAAAGTGAACCATATTGATCTTTAAACCACCGTTGCTTGTTGCTTGCTAGTTTTAACTCGAGTCTAAGCTAATGTAAATAGTATAAAAACTACAAAGTCTTGTAACCCAATTCATCACAAATAATAGAGAATATCCACCTATAAACACAATGATAGAAAATGAAAAAAAAAACACGTTTCAAATTAATGAAGAAAACAAATATATCCAGTACCAATTTATCCCAAAATTCGAGTAAAAAACAAAAGAACAATTGTCATAGTACTATTAACTCAATACGTACGCAACTATAATAAATTATCTAAAATATTCAGGACCAATTTGCTAGCATATTGAACATAATAAGTTACACCACTTGCTAGTTCTATATAGATAGAAGCTTCTTCATAAAAAAAAATTTAAGATGGCCCACCTCATAGAATTTGTGAAAAAAATATATGAAAGTGCCTCAATCACTCATAGAAATAACATTTTATTTGACTAAAATTACCAAACAAGCATATGATCTTAGATTAAAAAACTTTTTCGAAGAGAGTTAGCCTAGAAGATAAATAAAGTGAAAAAAAAAAAAAACACTGAGCTGATACTTTAAATACAAGTTATCAATTGTACATATATAGAGTGGTCGGAGGCTTTTGGTAGGTAATAATTCCTCATTTACGAATATTTACGAAGTGTGCAAATCAAAATCCTGACCATTTCCTTTATGAGCATGGCAAGAGTCTTTTAGAATACAAGCAGGTAATAGGAATGAGCAAATAATATACTAACCCTCCACATAAATCATGTATTGAAATTCTTAAGAATATACTAACTCTCCACATCTTCCAAAACATATTTTCATCTTATAAGAATAGGACAGCAGGTGGGGTAAACCGTTTGATTATGGAAATAGTAAAATACAAAACTAATAAGAAGGTGAAAGCATACATAGCTTCAGGTTAGATAGAAAAACAACAATACAAACTTTAGAAAAAAATAGAGAAATACCTAGAGAATGAGTTTACGTAAACCTTGTTGCTTCCAGCAATATCATATACCTTTAGCATAAATTAAAAGTTGTAAGCTGGGGTGGCATCAATGTAGCATTCTCAAACTACTTTAAGAATCAACTAAATAAGTGGATGACAACAAAGACAAGTAGAAGCAATCAATTTACCGAAGAAGCACTTGTTAAACTAAAAAGAAAAGCTCCGACAATTTTCTACTCATAGGTACACGTGATTAATTGAAATTCATTTCGACAAAGCAGGCAAAGGTTTGCAATGGTAACCCAGTTGTCAAACATTAAGACTACTAACAATGTTTGTTTCTTACTTATCAAAAGAAATAAACATCTTAGGACTATTAACATTAAGACTACTAACCCAGTTGTGATGGTAACCCAGGTTTCTTTTCTTGGGATAATCATATTGAGACTATTAAAAATGTTTGTTTCTTACTTATCAAAAGAAATAAACATCTAACTACTTCTTCACACACAAAAAAAGACAAAAATTAATGATCCATGGTTCTTGTGATGGGAATCATCAACATTAATAGTCTTGCATTTTTTCAAATCTAATTTTACTATTGTTGCATGTACAGTGGAAGATTCTACTAATCCATTAGATGATTTGCATGCCTATTTATTGATGATGAATCCTTCTTTGATGGCTGATGGGAGTTTGCTGCCTTCAGTTTCAGCAATGGGTCCAGTAACTTTTTCAAGGGGCTGGACTGTGATCTACTTGCACATTTACATTTGTTATTGCTGGAGTCTTCTAAGCAAAAATCAGCCACAGTTTTATGTGAACCACATTTAGCTGTAACATGCTCTGAACCTTGCTAGTTGTTATCCAATAGAAACTAGCATGCTATCCTACAAATTGAGTTACCCATGACTTAGTATTTCATAGTTGTCTTGAGTTTCAATTGTCCAATCCACAAGTGAGACGATATGACACACTGGCACGAATTATAATTGTTCTTACAGCAAATAATTTTCAACTTTTCAGAGCAAAATAATATCAAAAATGAGGAGAGAGATGTAAAGCACCCGTGCTGATACCTCTTTTTTCGTTTTTACTTCCTGCAAAGCTCAACAAAACAATGATGAGAATGGTATTTATCTATCGAGCAATAAAGAAGCAATCTCAACTTTCACACAAAACCTTAATCCTTCATCAGCCCACTTAATGAAACCACCTAGCTTCTCAAAATGGAAGTAGAAGAGACTTCCAATCCATGTACTAGGTTGATCATTCTGCACTAACCCAGATTAATTACTGAAACACTTTGCAAAATGAAAACATGCCTAATCAACAACTTTCCACAAAATTCATTCAAGTCTTTAAAAGACATCAAAAAGAAAAAAATTACTGAACATAAATAGGTGAAGGAATTTCTATTATTGTTGTTTTGTTGAACATATAAGATATTTTCCAAATTAATTTGTTCCAAATTAATAATCACACACAACAAATAGTTTCTATTTTTATAAATTAGTACACATCAAAAGTAAGATCAACAAATTTGAAACTCTCCAGGACAGCAATTAGGGTAGCAACCAGGTTGCACAAATTTAAAACTCACTCGTTGTTTGCTAAATCGTTCTAGTAACTTCAATAATTTGATAGAGGAATTTTTACAAACACATTGTGGGCAGCAGAGGTAACACACACGTAACAAGTTATTTTGGAACTCACCCAAATTAACTAAGGTTCTAGTGATTCTCTCCAAATCTTAAGGTTTTTAAGAGATATACATAAAATTCAACGCATATCATTATACTCACATCAAATCTAGTCAAGATCCTACCTCATGGGAGTTAAAAACGCCAAAAGCCCCAAATTTCAGAACTCTAGATTCGGCCATCTTCAAATTCGGTTCCAAACGGATTCTACGCGAAGCTCCAGTTGTGGAACGCTCAAATCCTTGGTGGCGTCGTCCACTTTGGTGAGAAAAGAAATCAATTTGAGAGAGAGAGCTTCGGACGAGATCTTGAAACTCCATTCAGGGAGTGCGCCGAAACACAGCAGAGACGGGAGAGGGAGAATTCGCGCGGGGCTGAGGTTCTGGATGTGTCTTAATTCTTCAATCTCCGGTGACCTGAGTATCAGCGGCGGCGGCGAGGGACGGCAACGTCGGCGGCGGCGACGGCGGCGAGGGTAGTAACAGCGGTGGTGGGTCACGACGTGAGGTGCGCAGTTTGCTTCTATTCTTTTCTGTGAAACTTCCTCACAGCTTTTTATTTCTCCCACTCTCAGCAAAAAAAATTTCTATAACACTCAACGAGGTTCCATAATTAAATTATTTAGTTTTTTTGATTTTATTATTATTATTATTTATTATTATTATTTTTATATAGATGTTTTATAATTTACATTTACAAACCCTCCTACATTAAATTATTTAATTAAATTTAAATTTAATTCATATCACGCTATCAAAAATTTTTGCCATCACGAAGTTAATCAAGATTTAATATCCTGAGTATTTAAACTGGCCAACATATATTATCAAAATTAATTTTATTAATTTAATTACATCAAAAATAATTACTCAAAATAAAAATATGCCGAGTCACTACAATTGATAGCAAAATCTATTTTACGTTGGGTGAGATCGATGAATTTCTTGTGCGCTGACAGAGGGAGGAGCAAAGATAAGTTAGACATGAATTTGTCGTAGGCTCAAAATATATCAGACTAAAAAAAATTGATTTTTCATATGTTAATATTAAGTGAGATTAAAAAATGGTACCAAAGTAATCAAACTATCTCAATTTTGAATTAATCGAGCTAAATGTTGATTAAAAAATTTAAATATATCTCAGTTTTATAATATTTTTTTTGTTTTTTTACTTTTTATTAAAATATTTAATATGTTCTTATTTTTACTTTTAAGTTATAGTGTTTGAAATATTAACATGTTTTTGCGATGAGAGTTTATTTTTTAAATTGATGATATTATAATTTATTTTACTTTTAAAAAGTTAGAGTCGTCAAAATATGTGTAGCTATTTTTTTTTCTTAAAAAGAAAAGTGAAATAATTTTAAAGATGCCAAACACTACAACTTAAAAATTAATTTTTTAATTAAAACAAATTAGTTTTTTAAAAATGCCAAACAAAGGCTAAAATACTAAAAAAATTTATGGGAGAGCATTTTTAAGCCAACTCATATTTTTTTTTTTGAAAAAGGATCAATCATACTTTTTGAATAATTTTACTTTTCAAATTTTGTTAGTTAATAAATTTTGAAAATTGTAGAAAAAATTTTTATCGTCATATTAGGTTTATGTTGTTTACTTAATAAGATTTATATTATTCACTTAATAAACTGAGTAGATGAAGTTAATAATATTTATTTTTAAAAAATGTTATATAATGTTATGTACTAAAATATTAAGTGAAAAGTGATCTTTGACCTTTTCCGACATAAACAACTCGTCATATAAAGTTTTCACTTTTACCAACACTCTATTCGTCACCAAAAATAAAAATTGCGTGGGCAAAACATCTTCTCCCCATGGAGGGAAAAATCTGGTGGCGCCAAAGTTGCCCCCAACACTTTTTCCCGACGAATGTGTTTTGCTTCGCCAAAACAGATTACTTTTGGATGTTTTGCCAATGCATTTTTTTTGGGTTGCCAAAAGCTTATATTTGCCGACTAACAATGCCTTACGTTGGAAAATTTCGTCGCTAATGATACATTTTGTGGTGGTAAAAGACCGGGTTTGATTTCTTAAACCTGAAGCAGTCTTGTAATTTTTATCCGGTTTGAAGTTTTTTACGTAAAAATTGCCGCGTTCGTTGTGTAGTTGCTTTATTTATTATTTGTGTGATTATTTATTTATTTGCAGCGTTTAATTTTGTTAATTAAATCGATTAGTGCAAATCAGTCAATTAAACGAGTTTTTTTCAATAATAAATAAAAAATTTCAAATAATCTGCAAAACAAATTTTAAATAATTCGATAAAAAAAAATAAAACCATGCATGAAAAACTCAAAAGTGCAAAGTAGTTGATTGAAAAAAAACTTACAACAAGTCAACTATAAAAACACCGGCATAGCAGTAATTTTGCCAAGAACTCTAAACTTCTAAAGTTTTGGTTTTTCCCCTAAATTTTTAATTTTTTTCCTACAGTGCATAACCTAATGTGTATATAACCGGGTTATATATATGTTTTTAATCGGTTTTGGATTCGTGTCGTGTTTTTGGTTGACACGAAAATAAAACGGGTTAAATAAATCATTTTTTGGTTCTACGGGTTCAACACTAACCCAACTTGTTTATTAAAAATGTTATCAGGTTGTGTCATTTTTAACTTCGTGTCAAAATATAGTCGACTTTAACCCTCTAATTTCGTGTAGGATTCGAGTCGTATTAACATATCGTACCTAAAATTCTCACACTTAGTTCAAAATATGTTATTTGATAAATTAGCTTTTAAGCTATTTTTTCTTAAAAATTGGCTAATTAAGTAAAAAATTAACTTTTTTATTTTTCGTTCAAATTGGTTAGTATTATATAACCTTTTACATAGTAAATTATAACAATTATATATT
>JAOTRH010068781.1:0-14375 GCA_034768845.1 Heliamphora exappendiculata | reverse complement strand
CCCCCCCCCCCCCCTAGGGACCCGGGACTTTCGAGACCTCGAACCTCTTGTACCCTAGACTCCCAAGACCTTGGACCTCGGACCCTGAAACCACGGGACTCTAGGACCCCAAGAACCTATTATTAGGGTTTGTGGTATACTGAAAATCATATTTTTAGTATTTAATTTTATTTTAATAAAATTAATTTTTTATCTTATGAAAATTCTAATTAGCAATGTATGTATATTATTTCTTTAATATTATGCATAGATGTCCGTTATTTTGTATAGTATTTAATCTGGTATGTAGAGTACGACTTGTACACAGAAGATCAGATTTTAGGTTTTTACAGAATATAAGTTTTATGTTCACAGTTTAGATGAAAATAAATATACCATCGGTACAACTGTCGCACAGAGTTTTAGTAGGCCTGTTTTGGTTACGGAAAATAGATAATAGCGTCGTCTATTGTTCCGATTCTCTGTGCTAGTACATTTTGTGTATCTTGAACGGGACACATTGGGGTAATTAATTTTATATTGACTATATAAATTAATTCACACCATAAGGTTATTATAAATAGTGCTTATACTCTTAATTTTAAAATAAATTTTAATTTGCGTATATTTAATATTCGTTATTTTGATTCATTAGAGAGTGTGATCTTATATGGGTTTATATTTCCAGTAAGTTAGATAACGGTATTATTTATATGGTGAATATTAATTATTGACGAAATTCACGTATCAAATGATCGGGATTGACGATAACCCTTTAAGGAAGCTTATAAGTTTTGACCGGGCCAAATCTTGCAGGTGAATTTGATTATTCGGTAGTCAAATAAGTTAAGTTGAAGCATCTTAAGGAATTTTAAGATGCCAATTAAATTAAATTGTCAGTAATTAAATTTAATTAGTGGTATAAAAAATCTTAACGTGGGGAGTTGAGTTAAGCATTTAATAACATGAGTTCAATGCAAGAAAGTCTTGATATTATGTCTTAGAGTGCAATTACAGTGTCTTTTATGAGAATTATAAAATTCGTTGGAAGATTTTTATAATTATAGATACCGCAATGAGGTTTGCTTAATTGCAAAAATCGCTAGATGAGTATTTGTGTTCTACTAGAAGTCTTCGTAATAATTACTCCACAGGTTCCTACTGTAACTCTATAAATATGCGGGTATGCTGAACTATATTCATAACTTGTCTTCAAGACTAAAGCTGTCTAGGTTCTGCCGATACGAGTTCTCGATAGATTGTAACCCACACTACATTCGGGAATCGCATAAGGGAATACAGTAGAATGTCTGACGGGAGTTTCAACTTGAAATTTAAATCGTAGTTGAAAAATCGATCGAAAAAATGTATTCTTCTAAATTAACTGTGGTTGCATGGGTTTTTATTTTGATCGTTCGATATTAAAAAATTTATCTGGAGCTTGTTTTGGTGTTTGCCTGTCCAGTTAATTTTTATCAAAAATCGTTTACACAAATAATGATCTTAGTAGTTTTGCTCTAACAATTGTTATCAGAGCCGTTTTGTTTTTTATATACAGTTTATCGGGGTTAGGTAATTTTAGAACTGTGCTAACTTGATTTTGCAGACGTTCTAATCTCAATTTTATAATCATCTATTTATTTATTTTTGATTGAATGATTTGGATAATTATTTAATTTTTTAATTATTAATTGTGATAGATTAAGTTTTTTTTTTTAGATCGAAGTGAGCCTACAAGACATATGTATCGATGTAATAGTAGTTTTTGTTTTTAAATAACTGTTTAAAATATTTTAAAAACAAATTAAATATCTAAGAACACAAAAAGCAGGCGACAACACCGGCGGTGGTTTGTGACTTTTTCTCCCTAACAAATTGTTTTCAATTTTTGTTCAAATGAACATAATTTCTTTTCAAAGAACCAAAAAATAACTATTTGAACATAACAACAACAAAAGCTGCTAGCAATCCTGGTCTTTTGATTTTTTGATTGAAAATGTTAAAAAATCAATATAGCCCTTTTAGAAGAAAAAAAAAGTTAAAAAATTAAAAATTTAAATTAAATTACTAATTTCTAGAATGTTCAATTCAAATTTTCATCATGTTTTAAAAGATAATAATATTTTTATTTATAATTTATTTAATATTACTATTAATTATGTATAATTGTTATTTTTAATTATATAGGAAGATAAATGTGTCTAGTTCCAATAAAAAGTAAATTTTTTTTTATATCTAATTAATTAATTTTAAAAAGATAGTTTAAAAATTAATTTATTAAATAATTTATTTTGAATTAAAGTTAGTTTTTTAGCTAAACATATATACCAAGAAAAAATAAAAAAAAAATTAAAATTTGAAGACCAAGATATGAATTTAGTGATCATGCTCTTTGATATTTAACTAGTAATTTATAAATTATAATTTATTAATAAAAATTATAAAAATAAATTAGATATTTAACTAGTAATTTATAAATTATAATTTATTAATAAAAATTATAAAAATAGATTAGAGTAGGTTTTCAAAACAACCCATATGTCTGCTGCGCTTTTATGGACCAGCAGATGTCGTTTTCAAACGAAGGAAGTGATTTTGTTACCTAGCTTTTGCTTTTTTTGGAGTTAGTCAAACGGTGGAATTAAACCATTAGATTTGGAGTTTTGCCACATACTCGACCACTAAAAATAGATTCAAACACGCTATTGCTTTTTATTTTATTTTATTTTATTTTATTTTATTTTATTTTTATATATGAGGTAGAACTTGTACAGTTATGGAATGGTGTGTTTGAATTTATGTTACCTAGCTTTTTTTTTTTAGATTTATGAATTTGATTTTTCTTTAATTTGGGTATACTTTCTGTTTGGCTTCATTTAAAAGTTGGGTTTATTTTTTTGTAAAAATTTACTTTTTAAGTTGTATTATTTGCATATTTAAAAAGTTACTAGTTTTTTTTATTACTTTTTAAAGAAAAAATTTATACACATTCCAAATACTTAAAAGCCAACTCTTCTATAAAAAAATTAAAAAAAATAATTGTGACAATATATCAAATATTATAACTCAAAAGCAAAAAAAAAAAGAGCATTTCAGAAATTTTTAATAAAAAATAAAAAAGCAAAAACTCTACTACCAAAATTTATTCCAAATAATTTAATTTTTTCTTTCGTTTGTTTTAAAAAAAATGTTAAAATTTTTTGAAAGTCAATATTTTTTAAACATTTCAAATAGAACGATAGTCTAAAAAATTTAATTCGATTTATAAAAGATTGTACTTTCCCAACATTGTTTACAAATCAAAAATTAAAATTAATCCATACAACACTTATCCCAATTGAAAAATTCAGAACATGGAAGAGGCCATTTCCTAGCTTGATAGGATAAGGCCCTTTTTGAGATAGTTGTTTATTTGGTTATTTATTTTGTTTATTTTAATTTATAGTAGTTTTTATATTTAATTAAATTATTATATTTTTTACTCTTCTTATCGAACTAATAAAATAAAAAATTCGAGCAAAATACAAAAAAGATAAATTAAGTCAATGAGCTAGATTCTATTGTGCTTATTTTCGTCTACAGTTAATTTTTTAATTAAGATTTTTTATTTTTCTTAATCGAAGCAATAAAAAAATTAGAATATTAGTTTTAATTCTAATCATTCATCTATGTTAGTACAGGGATTTTTTAATTAGATTTTAATAATTTTTATAATTTATTTTCTTAATTAAATTAATTTAAAAAGATTATTTTTTAATTATTTTTAAAAAGGTAAATGCTGACACTTCATGACAAATGAGTCGACACCTTATACTATTTGTACTGACTCTTTACATCAAATTGGTTGACACTCAGTGTTCTAAATAAGAACAAAATGTGTCTACACAATTGATATTTGAGTCGACACCTTAAGGTAAATTACGCTTGAAACTTTTCAATGTGTCGACACCATTGAGAAGTTGAGTCGACATCCTAATATCTTTGTCTAAGACGTTTCAAGAACTCGAACGAGTAGACACTAAATGATTTTGGGTCGATACCTTCAGTATTGGATTAGGATTCATTTTGAGTCGACACCAAAGTATTTTGAGTTGACACCAAATGATCAATTGAGTTCCAAATTTCGAGTTTTTGGGTTGACATTAAATTCAGACGAGTTTACACCAAAACACCATCCGGAAAACAAAATGAGTCGACACCACAAAAAAATTGGTCAACATCAGAACTACAAGTTATTTTTCGATTCCAAGTCAACAAGGGTCGACACAAAAGTTTGTTGAGTCGACACAAATGTTCTTTTTAGAAGCAAGAGTTTTGAGTTGACACCAAACGAAATTGAGTCGTCACCAAAACAACCGAGATTGTCTGAAAGTTTTCGGGTCGACACCAAATGAAGATAAGTTGACTCTAAAAGTCCCGAGACTGAGTATAATTTTCTGAGTTGACACCAAACGATTATGAGTCGATAACAAAGTCTCACCTGAAAATCTGAAAAAATGCACGAGATCGACACCAAATAATTCAGAGTCGACACCACTGTGTCGATAAGGTAAAAGTAGAAATTGAGTCAACATCAACGAAGAACTGAGTCTACACAACCACTTGAAAAATCAAGCCCTAAATATTTTGTGTCGACACAAAATGGTTTTTAGCTGACACCTGTGACAGATTTTGAATCTCGCGCTAGTTCCAATAGTTGGATTTCAGAGTATTTATTACCTCCACCAACCCACCAACGGTTATTTACTTCAGATGGTTATATAAGGAGTTAATTTTTACAACTTCATAGATCTGGACACTATTCTATTGCTTGAATCAAAAACTCAAAATCTTCAAGAAAGCATTTATTGCTCATTTACTCTTCCAGCCGATTCTTACTCTTTCTTGTTCATTTATTTCTAATCATTTATAAAGAAAGTAAGTAAAATCTTTGATTCTCACATTTATTGTATTAGAGGGTGAGTCATTATTGATTCTTTAAAAGAATAAGTGTTCCTTTTTAAAAAAGAGCTCAAGATGGATTAGAAAAAATAAAGATTGTTTTGTAGGATATTCTTGAGACTGTAAAAGGTTTTTGAATGTGTTTGTGAAATATTCGATCCTAGTGGATATTCTCAATGGGAGTTTTGAGGAGTGGACGTAAGTTTGAAAGAAACTGAACCACTATAAATTTTGATGTCTGGTTCAATTTCTCTTTTTCTAATCTCTTTAATTTTCTTGTTGTCATATATATTGCTATATCTATTTGAGAAATTAAAAGATTTTAAAAGAGATTTTTAAATTATTACTATTATTTTAAGACCCAATTCACTTTCCTCTTGAGTTGCATGAATTAACAATCTCAACTACTATTATTATTTATCATATTATCTTTAACTCTTATTAATATTATTTATTCTTCTAAGATTAATAAATACTCCCACAATGTCAATTTTTTATTGTGCAAACTATAACTTTTAGCATATAATTCAAAAAAATTAAGAAGTTTAAAAAAAAAGTACCAGTAGCCTTATGCTTATAACTTCTTATTCTAAATTCATAAATACAAATTATATCATTCTAAGTTGGCAAGTTTTATAAATGTTTCCAATGATTATGCTAATCACCGTCCATGATTAATAAAATGATAATAATATCAATATATTTTTAAAAATAAAATATATTATTTTTATATATATCAATACATTTTATATAAATATATATATATTATACACCAATTATTTACTGTTCAATAAACAGTAATTAACATTATTTATCGTTCAATAAACAGTGATTAACATTTTTCTTTTTAATTTATCCCAGAAAAGCTTATGTTTACTCTGGTAAGATACACTATAAAAATGGGATATTAGGCTAAATTTTAAAAATTTTATTTTTTGAACTTTGATTATATTTTTTATTTTTATTTTTTATAAACTATTTTATTTTTTATTTAAAATTTTTATTTCTTTGATTCGTCCAAATCATAAAATTTAAAAAATATAATAATTTAACTAATCAATAAAAAAATTACAAAAAATAAAAATAAACATAATAAAATAAATAAATAAATATACAACTACCCCAAACGTGGAATACGTTTGGGCGCGCCTCAATATCATCGGATCCCTAAAATGCAATCAAGTCAGGTTCTCTGCATCTATTCAGACACCATAATCATTTCCTTTGACAAATTTCCTCTTAGGAAGAAGAAATGTCATGTGAGATAACCTACGGCTATCAAGTAGTTTGTTTGAGCTTATTTAGTTCTTGTTTGATAATTTAATTTTAAGTTAAATTTTTTATTTTATATTATTTTAAATTAAATAATAAAATTTGTTTAGTGAATTATAAAAATAATTTTAAGTTAGAAGTTAATAAATTAATTTTTTGGTTTAAAATTATTTTAAGAAATTATCTTATTATAATTTTTAAAAATTTATTTTATGTAATTTTATATTTAATATAGATCTTATTTGATAAATTTTATTGAGTAAATTTTAAAAATATAATTTTTATAAAAAATAAATGTATATTATAAAAATTATGATAATTTTAAAAAATATAAAAAACTATTTTATGTAAAAAAACGTAACGGCTAAAAAGTTAAAAAAACAATAAATAAAAAAATAAAAAGTCAAGGTTAAGAAACAAAAAATTAGTTTGACAAAATTTATAAATGCTTTAAAGCCAAAAGATAATAAATTAAAAGGCTTGACTTGAATGACCTTTTGGACTTATACGACAACCACTCCTTTAGATTAGTGCTCCCCTAAGCAGAGGTTTGGATTTAACTATCTTTTCTAAGATATTTTTAACTTGACTCAGCTTTTGTATAAGTATAATTGCTCCCCTATTTGCTAAAGGTTTGATGGGTCGAGATAAACTCCTTGATCACTTGTCCATGTTTGGATCTCGCCTTAGCTTGGTCGATATAGGATTTTTGGTGCGATTCCTATAATAATTCAAATTCCTATGAAAGTTTCAACTTTTGGCTTGGGAGCTACGCTTAACTCCCTGTTTTTCAAAACTATTCGTGACTTTACGATTTTCATTCCCCCGTTGTTGAGTCCTTCTTTGTATTTGTTGGATATATATTAATAGGTAATAAACTAATCTGTTAAATATAGCATAAATAAATAGTAAAATAAACTGTTTATATAAAGCAATCTATTTATAAACTGTATGAATAGAAATGAAGTTAATGCAGAAAACTGATTAGACAGAAAATAAATCTGTTGGAACAGAACGAAAAATACTGAATACAAAGAATGTAGATAGTAATGGTTGATTGAGACTCGTGTTTGACACGATATCCTTAAGACAAAAACACCATCACTTCGGTGCTTCGAGTTGGCAGCGTATGTCTCATTGGATACAACAATCTTCAAGAATCAGAAGTAGCATAGCAATATGATCCTTCGACGAATGCAAACTGTGTTTGTATCTCTCTTTTAGAACTCGGGAATACAGAGATGGAACAAAGGCAGAAGCACAGGAGAAGAGGAAGGATTCCAGAACGTTTTTCAGTATTTTAAAAACGGGCAAAAAATTGACAGAGCAGAAGCCTTTAAAAAAGGCTAAATTGGTGTCTGTTCGGACTGACCCAACAGTCACGAACCCGGTTTGGTCCGGCGGTTAAATCGCCCAACAGACACGAACCCATTTCGAACCGACTCAACGGTTCGGTAACGGTAACGACAACTAAATAACGGTAACAAAATTTAAATAATTAATATTTAAATTCAAAAATTTAAATAAATAAATTTTCAGTAAAAAGATAAAGCCCACAGACCCGAGCCCGGCCCGGCCCGGCCGGTCGGATGGGCAGTGGCGGCGGCGCATGGTTCAATAGACCAAGTTGAATTTTATCCATAACTACTCTCCCAACAAAAGTTGGAATAACCCAAAGGGCCATCCTTTTATCTCCAACCTAAGCTTTATAAGCCACTCAACAAAGTTTTTTTCCACCAATGTAGGATTAAAATATTTTTTATAGTTGTTTAGAAACCCAATCTTTTCATTCCCAAGCAATGTGAGATAGGTTCTTGTTACTATTATTTTGTCAACTTTCATGACACACTTTTGGAGTCAATTTCTCATTCACCTGTTAACGGTTTTGAAGGTCAAAAAATTCATGATTAAACTACTCATGGAGATGAACATATTAGAACTTGGAATCATAAAAAAAGATTAATCTAACCCAAAGTTATTTTACTTCAAAATTAGCTAAAATCACGTTCAAAATTGTTCAAACTCATTTATTTTCTAACAGTATTTTATGTTGTTCTCGAGCAACCTATAGCCCTGGTGATGCCTAGGTTGGCGTGGAAAATGTCTATTCCTAAAGCTCTTGGAACATATATCATCTTAAAAAGAAACTACTCGAGGGGGGCCATTGGGACTCTAGTGAGGTTTTAGCTAGCTTTTTCTATAGGCGACACGAAATATACAGGGAAAGAGAGTGTTAAACTATAACAGAAAGTGAAATAAGAAAGAATCAATTCTTAAAAACCACCAAGTGGCCTCGGTCAACCTGCAAAATGTGCCAAGAGTGAGACTGGCTAATGACCATTTTTGAAAAGTCTCTCTGATATTTAGGTTAGTGTCTTTTAGGTAGAGAATAATATTTAACTCTAAAAAAATAAAATCTGCATATATTCTCAGTAGAATTTTAGTAAGGATGATTGTTATGTACTATTAAAGATGAATTGATTATCTTTATATAAATGTCTAAGGTTAGCAGTTTTCAATGTAATAATGAGCTAAATTCCATCAATACCCTTACCCTAATGATTGTTAGTTTAGGCTTATGAGTTTTTATAAGTGGAGCCTAACTATGGTTTGTTAAGGATTACTAAAGCTAATCAAATTGTCATTAATATTTTCTAACTCAATCATACTATCTTCGTTAGTGCCCCAAAGTTCGACCATGCAACACTTATTAATTTTTTTATTAATTTTTTTTGAACTTAGTCGCGGTACTCTCATGCTATTGAAATCAGTCCATGAGATAGCCTATGCAAATTCGGCAACAATCATGATTCAGTCATAGCCGGACCCACTGTGAATAACCACTACTTTGGAGGCTCATAAGTATAATTATGGATATGTACTATGCATTATTGCTATGTCCCCTTCATCCACAATGGAAAATAACAAGTTTAAGCCTTTGGACTAAAATGCTTTTTTGGATTTTTTTTTTGTCTTTAATAAATTTTTTTGTATTTTAATTTTAATTTTTAATTTTTTTGATTTTTAGTAATGAGATAATTTTAAAAAGTATGTCGGTTAGGGTTAATCTTGAAAAACTTTTACTAAAGATAAAAAAATTAAAAAAAAAAGCTAAAAAACTTGTTAAGTTGACTTTTTTTGTCTTATATGAATTTTTTTTAAGTTTTGATAAAAATAATTTACTTTTATATTTTCTCATGAGTAAAGGAATAGAAAGTACACTCATTTAGATTAATATTAAACTTTTTTTTATTAAAAATAAAAAAAAATTATTAAAAAAAACTAATCCAAAAGCAAGTTAATGGAAAATTATCTCTGCAATGGAAACGTTCATGCTTGGTTTGGGCTAAATTAGTGTTACTAGGTTTATTTTGCATAATTTTAATATTTTTGATTTGTCTTGATGGGATAAATTTGAAAGGTATTTTTTTTATCAAAATATTAAAAGACTCACTAAAAATAAAAATAAGCAAAAAAAAATTATTGATTTATTTTTGTCTTCTTTTAATTTTTAAAACTTTTTGGTTAATTTTTTTATTCTTTTTGTTTCATCTTGATGAGAAAAGTTCAAAAGGCAATAAAATTTAATTAATTAATATTTTTTTACTAAAAATAGAAACAATTTAATAAAATATTATCCTAAAACAGGTCTCAACGTAAAATTGTCTTGTGATATTACATGTTTAAATATATGATACCACTCAAGTTAGCATAAAAGAAACTTTTTCAATATTTTTATAGTATCATGTGATATTATTTATGTAATGTTATCATTAAACAAGAAGCTGTAACACATACAATTTATTACTATTCTTTATGAGAGCATCTTTAACACTAGTAATCATATTAACTAGGTAAAATATATTAAAAGTTATAATCTTTATTTAGCTAGCTATTTTTATGTATATTTTGTCTAGGTAAAATACGTAAAAAAAAGTTAACACATGATTAGTGACAGAGATAATAATATAGTATATTTTTATTGGTCAAACTAATTTAGTTTGAAAAAAATAATATTTGAATTAATTTATGTACATCGAAATGGGAATAGCTTCAGTTGTAGATTTATTTTAGACTTTTACAATCGCAAGTAATAATAAAAATAAACCAATCACACAAATTAGAGACTCGCGATTTTTTATGTAAAAAGTTCTAACTCCAGTAAAAATCACAAGATTAGTCTACATTTAGGTAAATTAAGAGTTAAACCACTGAACAGTTACATGACTTACAAACTCGAATCGAAATTTAGATAAATTTAGAATTATACCACATGCACCGTTTTCCGTACTAAATAACCGTCATACTGAATTCTTAATACTTTTTGAAAGTATCGAATCTTCAATATTTCACGCTAACAGAATTCACCAATAACAACATAAGGAATTCAACTAAGACAATCTTAAAAATTTAACTAAGATGAACAACAATAAACTTGTAGCAGTTGAGTTTCGAATAATTGGGAGAATTAAACTTCAATTTATTTTACTTATTTACAATGCATCTCTTTATATGTTCTGAACTCGAGTAGAACTCTCTATTTAAAATAGGAGAAGTCAAGAAGACATTGGTTAAAGAAAAACTCTTCAAAAAATTTTATCTAAGTCAAAACACTATTTTTTGGAATCCAAAATAATTGCTTTTGGGATAACCACCGTTCAAGTGCTCAATTCACCGCGTGATCACACAGAAAAATCTTGTATTCATAACCAGCCTTGTAACCTTTTTATATTGTCTTTATACAATTCAAGATCAAAATACTATTGCCTTCAAGGTCTTTTATGTGAGAGGCCTTATTCATTAAATTTTCTCATGTCAATCCTCCTTACACTGGAGGACTTTGTTGATTTCTTTTAGGAATGACTATCTAGGCTCAAATATCAAGACTTGGACCAAATACAAAGACTATGACTCTGGCTTCAACTTATTGTATCCAAAGTTGATATTACTTGAATCTTGAGACTCTTAGTCCAAATAAAAGATTAATCTTAATACAACCCAAATAAAATTCTAATCCTAAACAAACCCAAACTTTTGATTTCTAATAGAACTCAAAATATGAAATACAATTAAATTGAGTTTTGTCTAAGGAGTTGTCAAACATAATAACAACTCTAAATTAATCCTAACAAAGCTAACCTTCAATTATTAGCTAAATTTAACTAACTGAAACTATAAAATGTAAAATAACTAGCCAAATAAAGAGTTCTATTAGAATACTAAAAATCAGGGTTAGTTAGGTATTTTTGGTAATAGACTTCATACTTTAGTGATGCTCTCATTCAACTAATTAACAAAATTGATTGTTGTCACACATAGGTGTCGTTACCCAATTTTCTTTCGTAGTACTCATCGAATGGTGTAAGTATGAGTGTAATTTCGATCCGATTTGAGTTAAAAAAACCTTGTTAAATTCAGGCCAAATTAGGCTATTTTTGGAAGGAGTAGGCCTAGGCCCAGCATTAGAGGTATACGGGCTTGTGCATGAGCCTATGAGTTGGCTTTTTTGAAAAAAAACTTTTGATTTGTTTTTGAGATTGTATTTATATTTTATAACAACTTATAATAATTTATAACTTATAACTTATTAATAAATTATAATTTATAATAACTTTTAACTTATTAGTTATTATAAGTTATTAACTTATTATATTACTTATAATTTAAAATCTAATGGTATTTACCATTTTATAAATAATTGTTTATCATAAGCTTATTTTTGTAAACTAACATATAATTTAATAAACAATAAATTATTATAAGTTTGTGTTTATAAACTACCTTATAATTTAATAAACAATGGTCTTTATTATATTTATTTTAGTTTATGAATATAAACTTCTAATAATTATTATATTTTTACTATTATTATTTTTATATATAATAAAATATAAAAATAATAATAAGGTTGAATCTCAGGTCGGCCTAGTCCAAACCTCAGTATTAGGCTTACGGGCCGGGCTTAGACCGACCCACGGGCACCAAGGGGAAAGTTTAGGCCCAGCCCACAACTCATCAGGCTCGAATGAGCTTGGGCTTACGATGAGCTTCAACAGTGACGGGCCTCGAGCCAAGCTTGAATAATGGCAGGTCTCAGGCCAAGCCCGGGCCACCTAATGGCCATAGGGCAAAATTACACCCGTAGGTGTGAGTCAACGAGCAAACCTAACCTTTCTACTATTAATATGCTATAAGCTACTAAATAAGATACCTTGTAATATAATTTTTGTGTAATATATTATTCAACGACTCATAATGTATTAAGATGAGTTTTTAAAATGATACAATACAAATAAATAATAAATAAATACCAAAGAATCTAGTTCCAAAATAACTAAATAGGAGGAAAATTCCCTAATATGAACAGACAATTACAATTGCTTCTTTCTCCAAGAATGGACCGGACTGGTCCAGGATAATTTTAGTTCGTTTTGATTATTCGGGTTGTTTTTTATATTGTTCTTCTTAATGTAGATAATTCATGAAGAAATTAAAATTAGCTAAATATTATTAAGTGTCTTATTAAATTATTTTTTATTAAAAAAATATACAGTGTCACCCATTCAACATTCACATTTTTTAACACAATTTATTTAAGAGGTTTTTAAGTAAAAATCTATGTGTAAGATTTATAGAAAGATTAATCATATTTTAATTTTTTTTAAAAAAATTAAGTCATATTTTATGTTACTATACTTAATCTCCTTAAACCCCATTTGAATACAAAGTAATAAAGAAATTGAGAAATTTTTTTATTTCAATAGAAATCAAAATTGAGGAATTACAAATTTTATCATGTTACAACCGAAACCTTATTTTCAAAAAACAAAAAATTCTCAGTAATTTCTTTATTTTGATAAAAAAATCATCTACTGAGAAAATTTTCAATTACATGCGCAGTAAAAAGAGAAAATACTAAACTAACAAAAAAATCTCAATTGTGGCCTTATTTTTTACAAAAAATATTGTTCTGAGAAATTTCTCAATTAAATTTACATTGAACAAAGAAAATACACAGTTAAGAGAAAAAAATTCCAATCGTTGCCTTGCTTTTTTGACAAAAAAATTATTTGCAAAAATTTCTCAATTAAAATTTTTATTTAAATTTCTAACAAGATTGTGATGGTCGAACCAAGTGGTCAACTATGTCAGTGATGGTCAACGGTGATAATAATGGTTGATGGTGATGGTGTTAACAATGATGATGATGGTTGACTGATGCCGTAGAAAACATAAGAGAAAAAAAATTATAAGAATTTGAGTCTATTTATTTGAAAACAAATACTAAAAGCAAGAATCTTATTTAAATATGTTTATTCTCTCTGAATACCAAAATTAAAGGTATCTAATCTTTGTTGATTCATACTAAATACACAAAACTTTGAAAAAAGAAAAAATATTCTTCAATTTTTATTAATTTGTCGTCATAAAGTGTTGAGTTTTGTCTTGTATTCTACTGGGCCGTATGTTATTATATTATTTTGATCTATATGTAATTGAGTTGGGGTGAAATTAGGAATTCACTAAATTTTCATATATATAGAATTTATAATAATATGAATTTACTAAAATTCTTTAGTATTTCTACGTGTGTGGCTATAAATAAAACACTAGTGGAGCCATATGGAGAAGGTCGTGAGACAGAAAATTGTGAGGTTAACTGGTAAAGAGAAAGGAGACGGGTGCTGTACTCTTTCATATTCAACGTTAGTGAAATATTTTATCTCTCACTCATGGACGTAGGCCGGTGTGGGTCGAACCACATAAATCTTTGGTATTAATTATTTTATGATTTTTGGTGCGTGGTTTTGCTTTCGTTCATATTCGGAGATTAGTGTTAAAATAACAAGTTGTATTAGAACCAATGATGGACGATTCGAAACCGTGGTGGTTAATTAGACCAAGGCATTTTTTTTAATTTTCAATTCGCATAAATTAAAATTATTTTACTGCACAAAAAAAAGATCGGCGGCACTGTTAACGATTTCGGTGTAGCACTGTTGATAATCACGTTTTTTCCGCAAAAGGAGCGGCTATATTTTTTCTCAAACGAAGCAACAGTTTGGGTTTGAGAATTGGTAGATTTGGTTTTGCACAAAATTTGATAAGTTGTTGGAATCTGTGAATTTCATTGGCCATTGAAATTCAGATTTCAAATAGCAGATTCAATTACAATTGAATTG
>JAOTRH010068770.1:0-18039 GCA_034768845.1 Heliamphora exappendiculata | reverse complement strand
AAAATAACAATAAAAAATGTCAGATTAATTATTACTTATGGAATGCAACGTATATGGAGGGGCACATGCCTCCTTATTAATTTCTTCATAATTACCCTATTACTTATATAATGCATATTTAGCAAATTAGTTTTAGTATTCCTCTTAAATTATGGTAAAATCTAGATATTTTTAATTTTTGGATAAAAAACTTGAAATTTCTTGCCTCTTAAAATACTTTTTTATTTATTTATTAAAAAATGAGTATGTTTTAAAATAATTATTTTAATTCATTCTCCCATGTATTCACGAATTCAAATAGCTTAAATTTAGATATTCATTCGTTTGCAACTCACCGGTTAAAATACAACTAATGGTGAACGCCCGTTAGGCGAGAGATAACGATAAAAAATATCAAATTAATTATTACTTATGACGAATGCAACATATATGAAGGGGCACATGCCTCTTTATTAATTTCTTCATAATTCCCCTATTACTTATATAATGTATATTTAGCAAATTAGTTTTAGTATTCCTCTTAAATTATGGTAAAATCTAGATATTTTTAATTTTTGAACAAAAAACTTGAAATATCTTGCCTCTTAAAATACTTCTTTTATTTATTTATTAAAAAGTGAGTATGTTTTAAAATAATTATTTTAATTCATTCTGCTCATTCACGAATTCAAATTGCTTAAATTTAGATATTCATCCGTTTGCAACTCACCGGTCAAAATACAACTAATGGCGAATCCCCATTAGGCGAGGAACAACGATAAAAAAATGTCAAATTAATTATTACTGACGACGAATGCAACACATATGGAGGGGCACATGCCTTCCTATTAATTTCTTCATAATTACCCTATTACTTATACAAAAGTAAAAAGTATTTCACATGCATATTTAGGAAATTATTTTTAGTATTCCTCTTAAATTATTGTAAAATCTAGTTATTTTTAATTTTTGAACAAAAAACTTGAAATCTCTTGCCTCTTAAAATACTTCTCTCTTTTTTTTCCATTTATTAAAAAGTGAGTATGTTTTAAAAGAATTATTTTAAGTGAGTATGTTTTAAAAGAATTATTTTAATTCATTCCGCAGTTTCAAGAATTCAAACAGCTTAAGTTTAGACATTTTTGCAACTCATCGGTCAAAAGACGACTAATGGTGAATGGCCATTGGGCGAGAAATAGCCGACGACAAACACAAGCCGTGTAGGCGACGATAAACAATGTCAGATTAGATATTATTGATAACGAGCACTACCAAAATAATTAAAATGACTTAAATTTTAACTAAATTAAAAACATCAATTTAATAAGTGTCTGCTTATGTTAGCCGATGAAAAATAAAAAATGTTCCTTAATTAAGTTGAACTATATATTCGCCATTACTGCTTGTAAATGTCAACTAGAGGAATGGGTGGCAGTGAATTGATGTACCACTCTGTACTGCACTGTACTGCACAGCATTGTTATAACACAAGAACTTGATAGGTAGATAATTCGTGTCTCAAACTGTCCTTTCTGCCTTTTATAATATTTAAGTTTTATTTTTTATTTTGTGTATAAAAAATACTCTCATTTTATCGGTGTTACCTGTGCGTGCAAAGATGTTGCATACATAAATCATAATGACTCCTAAAAACTTAGCAACAAATTAAAAAAATGGCCCAAACACCGATTTGGAGGGTGAAATCATTTGAAACCAACATAAAAAATGGACAAAAACCACATGCAAAAATGAAGACACAAATACATTCCCAAAAGCATAATTTAGGTTCTCAGTTTTGAAGATTTTGATTAGCTGCAGAAAATGATAGTATTTAGAATATTTGCAATTTCCAAAACCTTCATTTTCTGCAACATGACAAAAACACAAAAATGAGAATATAGAACCTATAAATTAATCTATGTTTGTTATGTTGCAGCAAATGATAAAATAACAACAGACAAAAAATGAAAATATAAATATGTTCCAAAAAAGAATATGAATAGAAATGTTGGTTCTTATTTTTCATAATCTAGATAGGTTACAGAAAACAAGAACATTTAGAATATTAAAAAACAAGAAGTAATAAACTTTTAAATGGTGCATGTATATGCGTAAATGTGTTAAAAGGGTAAAAGTGTCAATAATTGAATGAAATTTTTTTACATGACTTGATAGCATAGATAATTACTGATTAAGGCCCTGATTTTTGCGTTTTAAACCAAAAAGCTAAATTGAGTTCAAAGTAGGTTATTTGATAACTTGGCTTTTAAGCTAATTTTTTTTAAATTGGTTGTTTAGATAAAAAGCTAATTTTTTTGCTTTTTGTTTAAAGTTGATAATTTTACTCTTTTATATATTTAATATTAACAATTATATATAGTTGGTAATGGTAGTAAATAAGTTACGAGTAAATGGTATTATTATATTTTAAAAGTAATGAGAGTTTGATTTGAATATTCTAAAATTTTGTGTTTTAATTTGACTTTTTAATTTTTTAACTTTTTTAATTTTTTACCAAACGACCAAAGTTAAATTTTTTTTCTTCTTTAGCCAAAATATCAAAAAAAATCAAATTGTCAATAAGAGCCCAAGACTTACTCCTGTGGAAGTCCTAAAAATAGGATCTAAGACCAATTATCACACAATTCTATTAGTTGCATTTGATTTTGTGATTTGATGTTTAATTTGTTTTACCATTTTTTTAGTTGTAATTTGTAAATATATACTCTTACAATGCACTTATGTGATTTGATGTGAGTTTTAATTTGTTTTACCATTTTTTAGTTGTAAATATGTATTCACAATGCATTTACTATTACTGTCTTTTTTTTAGAGGGTGTCGCCTTTACCATTAGACTAAAAATCTTACAATTATTTTTGCCATTATTATAAATGTATATATTTCAGTTTTATATAGAAAAAAGCAGTTATGTATAGAAAAATTTTCTCATGGGAGATTGTTTGTTACTATAGGCAAAAAATTTTCACCAAAGTATTGTGTCATTCTATCTTATTATGTTTTACATATTGAATTTCTTATCGGTTAGAGACAGACTTTCTTAGTAGCTAGTAAGAGTTCGAAGTGAAACAAAATTTGATACATT
Source organism: Heliamphora exappendiculata (assembly GCA_034768845.1). Taxonomy (NCBI): domain Eukaryota; kingdom Viridiplantae; phylum Streptophyta; class Magnoliopsida; order Ericales; family Sarraceniaceae; genus Heliamphora; species Heliamphora exappendiculata. The sequence goes on along the minus strand of JAOTRH010068770.1, from coordinate 14,956 downwards.
ACTTTAATGACAAATTTTAATTGATTTACGCCATACAGTGATAGGCCTAAGATGATGGCGCATGCGATAACGAATAATTTCTTTGTTCTCACGAAATTAAAGGGATTGAGCATTCAATCGGGTCCACATTTTAGGTTATATCGTAAACCAACTGAATTGAGTCGAATGGAGTCGGGTAGTGAATTATTCAAGTTTTTCACTTAAAAAAACAAAAAGATTAAAAGCGTGTTCAAGCTTTAACAATAGCCTAAATTTGTTTATAATATGAAACGGAATTTTAGATGAGCAAAGCACCAGCTCTGAGAGTATATATGTTCCCTAAAAGTACTAGGCGCGACACTATGGCACTAGCTAGGGAACACGGCCCCTCCAAGAATGTCTTTGATAAAATAATGGTCAACAAACTCTATAGTTGTATGGTTAACTCTTCGTGAAAGTAAGAGGCAACATATATATATTGACATATTAGAATATTTATATTAGTTTATGTGCCCTTTGATTATATTTTAAGGGATTAATCTCACTGTCTATTAGTAAGAGCCCAATTAAAATCGAAGTAAAGTAATACAGAGTTTGTGGATTTCTCGTTCATAGAAACCTACGATCGTTAGAAATTTAAAATGTGATAGTAGGGGCGCGGCCCACCGATATTGGTGGATTAACCTTGGAAGACTCATGTTCGATTGAAAACGGGTTAATGAATAAGATTCATCAATATGCCCTGGTTTAAGCTAGTTTTCGGCCAAATTCCATCGTTTAGGCTCGAAATTCTCAATGTTTCCATTTTAGAAAACTTTTTTTTAGTAATAATTTTTTTTTGAAATTTCTTTTTAGTGCCATTTGTTTTGCACGTTTTTTTTTTATGTTTCTAGTATCTAAATTTGGCCTGAAGTTAAATTTTTCGTTTTTTTGGTAATTTCTTTCTAATTTCAATTTGGTAAGATTGTGCTGCCATAATTGATGGTTTGTCCATTCGATTAGAGTTTGGCCTCTATAAGTATGATGTAATAAGCCATATGGCAACTCAATTGTTGAATAATTAGAAATATTCAGAATTATCTTGTTTATTATGTTTGTTTTTAGAGAGAACATCAATAATTTAATCAGATTTATAGATTTTGGAGTTAGTGTCTTTCTAGTTGATACGTTTTTCTATATGAACTAGCATCAAAGAATTGATAGCATTTAGGGAGTTTTGAACTTAAAATCTTAGAGGAAACAAATTAACCGTTACAAAGATGACCTTCGTAAGCGAGTATTTTGACTTTCTACGAATACCGAAATCTCTATCTTAATTAGATACTTGAAAAATGAACTTGATGTTTAGAAGATATGTGCCCACATGCATGAATTATGTTGTTTTTATTTTGTACGTAAGTGCATTTTGTGACATAAGAGGTTGACTTTTTTATATATAAAAAAAATTACGTATCTTGAAAATACAAACTAAATTCAATTTGTATTTTATAATATTGATTAGTCAACGAGTAATATTACTCGCACATTAACCAATCAGTGCTAAGCATATGGTTACTTTCACACAAGTTTTTACGTTCTATAACTAACTAGACCCCATGGAAGGTTTCAAGAGCATATCAAAAAATTGAGTGGTGAGTACCATATGATGAAAAATTGAAGAAGAGGGGCTTGTAAGAAGTGAATTGAAGATGGTGAACCTTGTAATTATGAGGGTAATGATCTTTTTTGTGTTTCTTGGGTGGCTTTTGATCTGGGTTATGCTGCCAACAAAGATTTATACACAATCATGGACTCCCAAACTCAATAACAAACTCAATTCATCCTACTTTGGACGACAAGGTATCTTCTGCTCTCCCTATATATGTATTTTGGTCACCAGACCAGCTTGATTTTCTCCCAAGATTTGTATGCTAATCACTACAGTTTTATTTGCAGGGACATATCTTCTACTTTTCGCATTCCCCCCGATGTTCATCGCTGTTTTGGGCTGCTTTTTTCTCCATTTTCAGAAGAAAGTGGACAAGCTGTCTCACTCCAAAAGGTTACTGGATCTTCTTTCAAGATTTTGTTAACCATTTCCAGTAATATTATTATGTACACATATAATTAATCAATAACAAACATCACACAAAATGCATTTCAGTCAGCTATATACATATAAAACTGTATATAAAACTCACGGTATTACATGAATATAAATTATTGAGATAGATTTTTTTTATTTTATAATTTTTGTAATTACTTATATGTTTGAAAAGTATGTTCCTTTTTTAATTCGTAACATTAGGCTATCAAAACCCACACAATCAAACTCCAAAAGGTTAACTTGGTGGTTAAAATTTGGAACTTGAGCGTTTGGTCCTTCTAATTAAGGTTTCAAGTTCGAAAAATTTTAGGTGCTATTAATTTTTTTAGGATTAGTCTACACGAGGAGCTCCACACTAGTAGATAATGCGATTAATCTCGAAAAATTAACTGAAATGCATGTAAACTAACCCAAATAACAAAGATTGCCACGTAACCTATACTCTAATGAATATATAAGAAATGCTTTGATTATTTGAACTGGTTGCATGCAATTCCACTACCATCAGCAGCCGCTGTCTGACGGCCTGGAAACGCCCAGTTCTGGTGGTGGCTCCGCTGGGAATCGTTACCGCAATGGAGCTTGTTTTTGCAGTTATGTTTGCTGCACTCTTGATCTGGTCTCTCGCCAACTACTTACATTACAGCTTTGGTCACCTTCATATGGATAAAGTTGGGGAGAAAGTGTATGTATATATCGGATTCGTATCTCTTCAATTCACTTCACAATTCTTGAAACTGATAATTCTTTAATTAGCTCTTTAATTCGTGCTATACAAAGGAAGAGACGGTTCTAACTTCTGTATAGAACTCTCACTCCCTTCATGCCTATATAATTTGCACTTTCGGAATGAGTTCTCTTCTTTCCATCATGAGGATAAATATTCTTGTGAATTGGTGTTTTCTTTTTAGCGAAAATTCTCTCCTATAGCTAGTTTACAACCTGTCTGACTAGATTCGTCATATTAAAATTTTTATATTCGTATATTGGATATCTCGAGATTTAGAATTTTATCCTCTTGATCTTCTTCATCTGTTGACGTAACTTTTAAACCGAACTGCATGCATCTATTGTGCAATTAATTAAGATTCAAAATAAACACATAAATTATGACCAAGGTCAACCAATTTTCAATATATAGAAGAGAAAATATACGATCTCTCAATGAATTTTCAATATATAGAGGAGAAAGTATACACTTGCACACAACTTACAAAATAAGAAGATACATTTATAGGAGAGCTAAGTAGAACAGTGCTATTCATTTGCATGCATGTTTGCAAACAAAGTCAATAATGGCGGCTTGATTTGATGATTTCTTATCTAGAACCCTTCATCATAATCGAGCTGAGCTTGACACAGAGGCTGATAAGATTTGAGCCATATCTCTTCGGCAATCTTTAACAATAATATTATTCTGTACGTGTTCTTGTGTAATTGCATGCTTGTGTTCTGGTTTGATTCGATTTAGACAACTGTTGGCAGGTGGAAAGCTAAATTCCGCAGTGTATCATTGAGGCTGGGTTATATCGGCAACATATGCTGGGCGTTTCTGTTGTTTCCAGTGACTCGTGGATCTTCAATTTTGCCTCTTTTCGGGCTCACATCAGAGTCCAGCATCAAGTATCATATATGGCTTGGCCATCTCTCCATGATCCTTTTCGCTGCTCATAGCGTAGGTTTCATGATCTACTGGGCCATGACCAATCAAATGGCAGAGGTTCGTACCTACTCGCTTCCCCTATTATATGTTTTGTTCTACTATGAATATTTAACGTTTAACATATATATATATGGGTGGTTTTAACTTTTTGTTAATGAAGATGCTAGAATGGAGCAGAACCTGGGTACCCAATATAGCTGGAGAGATTGCGATCGTGGTGGGATTAGCGATGTGGGTGACGAGCATTTCTCGGATTCGGCGAAAGATGTTTGAGGTTTTCTTCTACACCCACCATCTCTACCCTGTCTACCTCTTCTTCTACGCGGTTCATGTTGGGGTGGCCTACCTGTGCATGATCCTTCCAGGGATCTTTCTCTTCCTCATCGATCGTTACCTCAGATTCTTACAGTCCAGGGAAAGTGTTAGATTACTCTCAGCTCGTCTCCTACCTTGCGGTGCTGCTGAACTCAACTTCTCCAAATCCCCAGGTGCATCAGTATATATATACTGAGTGCATGGCACTTCGCCACGCGTTTTATTAATCAGTTCAACTACGTACTTAGATTTAAACAAGTAAATTACAGAACTAATTATGTGTGCATATCACTATTTTTTATTAATACAAATATTATGTTTTGTTCAGAAAATGAAAATATTATGTTTTGTTCAGAAAAATGAAAATAATAGTATTCCTACCGGTAAAAAACTATGATCCCTTCCCTCGGGTACCTAATGGTTTAGTGGTTTAAATCGGTGTACATAGCATATGTTTGGATTAATTTGTTTAAAAACTTTTTTGCGTAAAAATCTCTAAATTAAAAAGCTTACTTATTTGGTTTTAGCTGATTTTTTCTATATATTTTTTTATTTACTTTTTTATTAAAAAAAAAATCAAAAAATTTAAAAAGCTACAAAAAAAAAACTAATCCGAACATAGACTAATAATCAAACTTTTCCTTTGTTAATTGGCCCCGTTTCGGATAATAGTTTATTTACTTATTTTATTTTGTTTGTCTTAGTCTTAGTAAAAAAAAATTTTCATTATTTAATTAAATTATTATATTTTTTGACTCGTTTCATCATGACGAACTAAAAAAATAATTTTTTTTATCAAAATATAAAATAGTTCATAAAAGATAAAAATAAAATAAAATAAGTCAATAAATCAGATATTGTTTATTTTCATTTTTAGTAAAATTCTCGACTCATCTAATCGAGATAATTTATTAATTAAAAAAGTTTAAAAAAAGACAAATAAAATAAAAATAAAAATAAAAATTCTCAAGTTTAGCCGGCCAATTTCTTTTTGATTTGTTTAGTTGACAGAAACACAGAAAGTAGAACAGTTGACAAAAGGTAGATCAGAAAACGTGAAAAATATATACAATAATAGTTTTACCTAGAGGAAAAGTCTTTCTAAGGCTGCGATTGTCAACTGGAGCTAATTTTTTTGTTTTTGTCTTTGTTTTTGTTTTTTTCTTTTAGTGAAAAAGCTAAATTAGTTTAAAATAAATTATTTAATAATTTAATTTTTAAATTTTTTTTTAAAATTAGTTATTTAGATAAAAAATCAACTTTTATTACTTTTTGTTCAACATGAATAATTTTACCTTTTTATATATTTGATATTAACAATTATATATAATTGGTAATAGTAGTAAAAAAGTTATGAATAAGAGGTACTATTATATTTTAAAAGTAATAAATTTTTAAATAGAATATTTTGAAAACTTATATTTTAATTTAATTTTTTAATTTTTTAATTTTTTTTTGTCAAAGGGCCAAAGTTGCCTAGGCCATAAAATGATATCCTACAAAAAGTGTACGATTATCACGATATTTGGCATTATCTTTTGTGAGAATTTTTAGTTTTTGTTATAAATTTTAGTAATAAATTATTATTATTATTTAATAAATAACTAATTTTAACTATAAATTAGTATTTTTTTTAAATACTCACAATGTTTATTATAATTTAAAATTATTTTTTTTTTAATTATAATTTTATAAATAATTAATTTTAACAATACTAAACACCAAAGTTAATCTTTTTGCACGCTATATCTTTTTATAGGATATGATTTCAAAAAAAAAACATTTTACTCTAAGAAAATTTTTACTGTGAAGCTAATACTTTCTTGAAATAACTCAAAAAAATCTTAAAATAAATACATTTCTCTGTTTGGAATAATTGCTTATTTGCTTATTTGATATTATATATTTTCATTTTTAGAGAGATTTTTTTATCATTTAATCAAATTATTATACTTTTAGGCTCCTCGCATCGAGACGAGTCTAAAAAATAAAAAAACTTAATCAAAATATTAAAAAAAAAAAAAAGCTAAAATAAACAAATAAGCCAATAAGTCAAATTTTATGTTTCTTATTTCGTTTTTAGTAAAAATTTTTCATCTTTTGGTCAAATATTTTTACTTTTTAAGTTCATCTCATGACGAATCAAAAAAATAAAAAAATAAATCAAAAAATTCAAAAAAAAAACAAAACTAAACAAAATTCGTAACATTTAGCCCAAATAGGGCTATGCATAGCAAAAATTAAGCCCAATAGTGTAGTAACTTAATTTTGGCTTTAATAAATAAGTAATTTTCATTTAACTCTCTTTTTTTCTGCTATATTTCAGGCTTGCATTATAATCCCACAAGCATCTTGTTTGTGAATGTGCCTAGGGTTTCCAAGCTGCAGTGGCACCCTTTCACAGTGAGCTCCAATTGCAAGATGGAGGCAGATAGGCTGAGCATCCTCATCAAATGTGAGGGAAGTTGGACCCATAAGCTTTACCAACAACTTTCTTCTTCTGACCATCTCCAGGTCTCTGTTGAAGGACCTTATGGACCTACTTCCCCTCATTTTCTTAGGTCAGTTTAAATTAAGCATTAAAGAATTTTAAATTAAAAAAAATGCTTAAGATAGAGACTTCCGACCATAAAAATTACAATTTTAACCATCTATTTGCACTAGAACTTACAAGTATTGTGAATTTAAATACAAATAAATAGCCAAAATTTAATTTTTGTAGTTGGTTTGTGATTAAAATTTGATGTAAGTAATCCGTGGAATAACACAAAGATGATACCATGCTAATTGAAGCCTCATAATTTATCTCAACTTTATTCTAACATTTTGTTTAACTTTTAAATAACTCTAGTTAAGTAATTAACTTTCAACAAGTGGTATTTTATTCGCTTAATTATTTGGTAAACTGGGTGAACAATACATTTTTTTACTAGTTTAAGAAAAAACTTGATGTTTTAGATTTGATACAAAGGGTTTCAAATGTTGAATATTACTAAAAATTTAAATTTTTTATAACGATATTTATTAATGTATTAATTGCTATTTTTATTAATAATATTACTAATATTGATACCCATAGCTATATATATATATTCGAATGCCTATTTCCGTTCTATAATTTAAAATCTGCTTAGATGCTGATGAAACCTTGCCGGATGTTGTCACACAGACGGGAGTCGCTGGTGATGGTGAGCGGAGGCAGCGGCATTACACCATTCATCTCCATCATCAGGGAGATCATTTCCCGGAGCACACAACCAAACTCCCACATTCCTCGTCTTCTCCTCGTTTGCGCCTTCAAGACCTCGTCAGATCTCGCCATGCTTGACCTCTTGCTCCCGATCTCCGGCTCCGGCGCCGCCGCAGACCTTTCCCACTTACACTTACAAATAGAAGCCTATGTCACCAGAGAAACAGATCCCGCCGCCGCCGATACCCACAACGAGAACCCCCTCCGGCCAGTATTTTTCAAACCGAACCCATCAGATTCGCCCATTGCTTCCTCCCTTGGCCCAAACAGTTGGCTTTGGCTCGCCGCCATAATCTCGTCGTCCTTCGTTATGTTCCTCCTCCTCTTGGGAATTCTCACTCGCTACTATATATACCCTATTGTGAACAACACCGACAAGACTTACCATTTCACGGTGAGAACCCTGTGGGATGTGTTTTTTGTGTGCGCCTCTGTAATCGCAGCATGTAGTGCCGTTTTCTTGTGGCAAAAAAAGAGGTTTGTTAATGGGGAAGGTAATTATAAGATTGAGAACGCGGCGACGCCGGCAACGTCGCCGGAGACGGGGTTAAGTGGTGGAGATGGAGAGGTCGAACTCGAAAGCCTTCCCCGCCAGTCCCTGGTTCAAGCTACCAACTTGCATTTTGGTGCCAGGCCTGATCTTAAGAGTAAGTTCGTTGCTTTTTCATTTTTCTTTTTTTAATGCGGTTTTTCCTTTGTTTTTTTAGTTTTAAAAAATAACATTAGAACAAATGAGTTAATTTTTTAGTTTTTTCTTATCACAAGGAGTAAAAGTAAAAAAAAAAAAATTACTATAAATTTCAAAAAATTTCAAATCAGACAAAAAGGAGAACTTCACGGTTTTTTTTTTTGATTATTTTTTGTCTTTTAAAAAATTAAAATTTAATACCAACTATCATACTTTTTAAATTTCTATAATCACAAAAAAAATTAAATGAGATGGTCGTATAGAAGGTCTTATCCCTATTCAACAAGGGATTCAAATACTCTAAGCTCCTATGGAAAAAAAAAAAATATAAAAACTAATAGTTAAAAAATTAAATCAAAATATAAATTCTTAAAATATTTAATTCAAACTCTCACTATTTTTAAAAAAAAAAGTTATACTCTTTATTTGTGACTTATTTACTACCATTACTAATCACATATTATTGTTAATATCAAATATATAGAATAGTACAATTGTCAATTTTAAATAAAAAATTAAAAAAATTAACTTTTTACATAAAGAACTAATTTTAAAAAAACTAACTTAAAAATTAAATTACTAAACAATCTATTTTGAACTTAATTTAATTTTTTGATTAAAAATAAAAAAAATAAAAAAAATTTAATTTTTAAACTAGTTATCAATCAGGACCTAAATCTCTCAAATAAATAAAGAGATTTTATTTTACTGTATCTATAATAATTTACTTTAATGAACCATTCATATTATAGAACTTATCAAAAAGATTATAAATATATATTACATATATAATTAAGTTGATCGAACATCAATAACTATATAATTTTTATTCTAAAAAATAAACAATTAATATGACTATTAGAATATGAAAAAAAAAATACAATTTTCTTAAAATTAATATGATTTAACCATCCAGTCTTGAATCACAAGCATATCAATTTAATTTTTTTGTACCGATAATCTTTTCAATAATTTTTATAATACAAAAATGCACCCATTTTTAGAAAATGGAAAGGATTCAAATCCTTCAATAAGAGTATAGAATAAACAAAATTCCGGCCAAATAAGGTATCACTTGTGGTATCACATTGTACCCTCTAATAATTATTAATTACCATATTTTTTATTATTGGAGAAACACCAACACAAAAATAACTCAAAACAAAAATAACTAACTCACGCTACGAATCAATCAAATTCAAAATAGACATGTGACATTTTAAAGCCTAGTTTGGAATAAATTTGTAGTATTTGACTTATTTTTATTTTCTAAAACTTTTTTTAAAAATATTTTGGACAAAAGCATTTACTTTCCAGTTCCTATCAATCAGTGAAATCGAAAAAAGTACAGAAAATTGATCAGGTGATGAAAGAAGTTCATAAAAAAACTAAAATAAGCAACAAAAAAACTAAACTCATTGGTTTTACTTTTGTCTTTTTCAAACTATTTTTATTTTTATTTTTATTTTTTGGGTTAGTCTCAATAAGAGGAATAAGAAAAGGAAGATTTTTTTTTTAATAAAAAAGATAAAAACAATTACTAAAAATAAAAATAAACAATATAAAATAAGTAATAAGCTATTATCTCAAATCAAACCTTAATTATGTTCTGATAAATGTACCAAGATGAAGTTCAAAAAGTCCTCATAGACAGTGGCTAAGCCTAATCATGTTGTGTGGGTAATGCAGAAATACTGTTTGGCTGCAAAGAATCGGATGTGGGAGTTTTAGTGTGCGGCCCAAGGACGCTGAGGCACGAGGTTGCCAAAATCTGTTCATCTGGTTTGGTAAATAACTTGCATTTTGAGGCCATTAGCTTTAACTGGTGACGCTTCTTATAAATTATAATTAACTAGCAGAAGTAAACGGGAGCTTTCTGCAAATCTGCTTTGAATGTATTGTCCTTGTTGTTGTACTCGTAGTTGGTAAAGGATCACTTATCCCAAAAATTATATCTCTCTTTCTTAGTGTATTGAAAATTATTAGATATATTTTGAGATTTTCGTATTTCGATATTCTCGTATGATCCAACAACATTTAATACATCGGGACAAAGAGACCTATAATTTTCATGACAATTTCCGTCATATGTATTTTCACTTTCCCTCCTCGAAATAAAGAAAGTGAAGTGTGTTTGTAGTTGTTGATGAAATTAGATGCCTACACTTATGTATAATGTGTGTTAATTAACGTGTGAGAAATTTGTACTAGGCGCCATTTCATCATATTCTTGGTTCTCCTTTAGATGTTTCTGTGTTTTTTGTTTTAGTTTTTCTATAATAAAAAAAATTCAATGGAAATCTTCAATTAATTCCCAGTGTCATCAGGGATGTTGAGGGCAACAAGGGCGAATGTGTGGAGAATTTTGAACAATGAAAAGAGAATGTTAAATGTGAAATTGATTATGTAAACACACACACAAACACACACACATGTATATTCATCATAAGTAGGTGCATAACAAAATACATAAGAAAAGAATCATAACCAATCACTACAATAAGGGAGTGATTCTAGCATATCTCTACAATTACAATTTTGACCACATTATAGGGATTCTGGCATATCCCACAATTACATCTTTAACCATATCATAAAGATCTGACATGTTTCAATATTATTGACATGATATATGGCTAATATTGTCCCCTCAAGTTAGGGTATGAATATTAGGAACACCAAACTTGAGAATGAAAGTGTGAAACTGGAATGTTCTCTAAGTGACATTGTGAAAACATCGGCCATTGTTGTTGTGATGGCTAATATATAGATTGCCTTATTATCAGCTGACGAGCGAGAAATTGTTGTTTTTTTGTATTTTCAAAGAAATGAGGGATGCTCCCAGAAAAATGCAATAACTAGTAATGGATTTGCAAGAAATGGGACAACTAGCCCAATTAGAGTCACAAAAGGCATATAAATGGAAATCACTTGAAAAGGAAGGCTTATCAAAAAATTGACTAAGCATGCTAGTTGCATATACCAAATTTAGATGTATAACAAGTAAGATAAATAAGACAGCCAACTAAGTGTCCATGACATACTAGATCAAAAAGGATAAGATAAATAAGACAGCCAACTAAGAGTCGATAACATACTACATCAAAATGGAGCTCATCAGATTTATTCAACTTGAGATGTTGGCCCATAGGAAACGAAGAAAGTCGAGAGCCAAGAAGACCATATTCTACAAGAATTTTAAGAACATATTTATGTCGATACAAAAATATACCTTGTTTGGAGTGGGTTACTTCAATGCCGAGAAAGTATTTGAGAAGACCAACATTCTTAATATAGAATTTGTGATGAAAGAACTCCTCGATAACCTTAATTTTTCAAGATCATTGTCAGCTACAATAATGTTAACAACGTAAATTAAACGTAAATTAAAATGGCAGTGAATGAGCCAACAATGGAATGGGTAAACAATGAATAATTTGCCTTCAATTGAGAGAAACTAGTAGCTAACAAAATGTTGAAGAAAGCTTAGCAAACTATTGGCGAGAGGACTGCCTGATGTCGTATAGAGATTTGTGAAACTTATAAACAAGGTTCATTTTCTCCTCATGAGAGAAATCTAGTGGGAGCTGCATATACACTTCCTCATTTAAACCACCATGAAGACAGGTATTATGAACATCTGATTGATGCAAAAGCTAATTCTGAGTTATTGTAACAAGAAGGAGACAACGAACAATAACAAGTTTTGCTACTATCGCAAAAGTCTCGATATAGTTAGAATGGCATGTTGTCAATTGGGATCAACAACAGCTTGTTTAAAAGATTTGAGCTCTAAAATGAAAGAAATAAATGCTAGAAAAGCACGATGTGAAAGAGAATTTATCATAAGATCAGTAATGAGAAAGAAGGTAAATGTTCCTTTCAAATAAAGCATCAGAAGAAGAGGATGTTGAAGCTAGTAGAGAGTGAATGACATGTTCTAGTAATAACTGATTGCTCAAAAATGTCATTGGGTAGGACAACAGATTCAAACGAACAATGCACATAATCAGTAAAAGAGAATATCTTCATGAAATCACACATCTCTATAGACAAAAAGCTGCTTAATATACAAATCATAAAGTTTATCCTCCTTTTGAGCTTATGATAGCCAAGAAAAACACGAGCTGCTCATGCATCAAACTTAGATTTAGAAGCACTAGTATTGGTGACAAAACACAGACACCCAAAGTTGCATAAATCAAAAAATGAGGATGGAGAATGAAATAGCATTTCATAGGGTATCTTCTCTAAAAGAAGTGGTGTTGGAGCACAATTTATGAGGAATGGAGCTATTAAAACACACTTCCCCAAAACTAAATGGGTAGATTGACTTGAAAACGCAAAAGCACGAGCAACATTAAGCAAATGTCTATTTTTACTTTACAACATTTTGTTAAGTATCAACACAACTTTTTTTATGAATAATTCCTTTTTATTTTATAAAAAAAATGCTCATAATGAATTCTAACCCATTATCAGATCGCACAATTTTTATTTTATAATGGAATTGAACTTCAAAAAGGACATAAAAAGAACATATGAGGTTGCAAATTTCAGCCTTAGTTCGTAAGAGGAAAACCCAAGTATATTTAGTACAGTCATCAACAATATATAAAAAAAGTAGCGTGCATTAGTGAGTAAAGCAACATGATTAGGTCCCCAAATATGACAATGAATTAAATTGAATGATGCATTATAACTTTGAGTTCTTAAAGCAAAAAGAATACGAGTTTGCTTAGTAAGTGGACAAATCCTACAATGTTCAGAAACATGAATAGTAATACCAGAAACAAGACTAGTTAATAGTGACAACCATGACCAAGACTCTCAAAGCCTTCGGTTTCGTAACTTGTACGTAGTGGTGGCAGTAACAAAAGATTTAGGTGTTGTTTTCGAAAAAATGAACAGATAAAGACCATCACAAACTCTACCTGCTCCAATTGTCATCTTTGAAAACAGGTCCTATATAATACAAGAATCAAAAAAAAAAAAATTTGATTGAGCAGTTGGAATCGCGAAGATGTTTATTGATTCTGGAATGGAAGCCAAAGATGTTTTCAAAGTCGATTTTTTTTCAGCTTTTTTCTTCTCACGTCCAGTAATATTTAAATTGAAATGAGATTTTCTGGAATTTATAGGACATAAGTTTGGCTTCACCAATCTAAAAAAATAAAACAAATACAGAAAATTATAATCTTCAAATATAATGATAATCACATTCAATATAAATTTCCATAAAACTAATACATTGTCTAGATCATTTACTCCACTTTGATGCATTGATTCAATATGGACAAAGTAACCACAAAACTTCTTGGTGTCAAGTTGATTCGTTAACCGTAAATTTATTAGAGAATCTTGATTACGTTCAGAACTAAAAATCTTGTGCTTGTGAAAATTCTCCCAAATTCTGTTTTAATACGTCTCGTGGTTTTGCTCATTTCCATGTTATAGAACCCAAGCTTTGTGTTAAGCCATGCCAACACAACGAGAGTGTCAATCACTACGTTGTGATAATTTAGAGGTTGATTCCATTTCGGGTGAGAATTGAGTCTTTAGCAACCACTATGAGCATGTTCATTCAAATATTTATCCATTTGTAAATTTCTTCATCTGAAAAGTTGGATCCCCTTGTAATAGATTGGTGAAGTCCTCATATCCTTATCTTTCTGAATCCATCTTCATAATCAAAAATTAAAGAACTCATAGTCACCGTCATGAAAATGATACTGAATTTTAAAAAACTCAGTCATCGTATTACCCATTCGAAAATCACAAGGATAGAGTTTTAACAAAAGAACAGGGATATCAAACATTTCATGGGGTAAGACAATAAAATTAAGTTCAAAATACCAAAATTTAATAAATACGATTAATCCATAATCACTGTCATGAAAATAAGAGCAATTTGCAGAATTATAGACTTTAAAGAGCATCCTCAATAGTATAGATTTCAAGGTCTGATGCATACTTGATACAAAGAAAGGCAACAAGTAACGAACAATACTTTGGATGTTGGCACTCTGATCAATTTAATCCAAGGAGGAGTAACTAGCAAGTTATGATCTCACAAGTTTAACTACCATAAAAACACATTCAGTCATACACAACCAAAATTTGACAAGTTTCAAGGAAAAGAAAAGCACTATTTATTCATTGTGGCCACTCCAAATAGGATCAGAATTGCTCACCCACCAAACAAGCAATATTTATTCATTGTGGCAATTCAACAAACAATCTGCAAGCAGTAAAAATTTTCTTTGGAATGAAAACAGATTCATAAAAGATGTGCCAAAATTTATCACCACTCAACAACCAAATACAAGGAATTTAGATCCTTGACAAACAAAAATAAAAGACCAAGATATAAAAATTCATAGAACATAGCATACCACATGCCAGAAAAGAGGAAATATATATAATATTATGTGAAGAAATAAAGAGGAATATTTTACATTTTGTTGATCAGTTGTGGCATGCTAGCCGCTGGCTATTTGTGGCAAGTGAATTGGCAAACATCTAAAATGGTGATTGAGTTGACGAATTTGCAGAAGCTTCCGTTTTCATTGTTTTCTTGCCAAAATACTAAGCGACCGATATACTGAGACAGGTCCAGATGCTCTAAGAAGTAGAAGGTAATGTTGGTCGGATTGTTAGTTTTGTACTTATCCAAGCTCTCTACCTGTGAGAGTTTCAAAGTTTTGTTTGTGGTAGTTCTTTGTTTTTTATGTTTGTTCTACCATCATCTTGTTGGCCCTCCAAACAATTATAAAATATTTACCTTATGTAACACGGTAGTATTATTTAGCTACTATGTTTACAGAAGCAATAACTATAAATGCACCAGGGCAGTTGGGAAAAATTCAAGTACCGAAAAGGGCCAGCTATATCAGAGTAATTATGTTGGAATTGAGTCGTATAGCTTCCTCATTGCATATCTTTTAATTTTTGGTTAACATACGCTTAATTACC
>JAOTRH010068749.1:7533-18040 GCA_034768845.1 Heliamphora exappendiculata | reverse complement strand
CCCCCAATGCTGAGCTCCTGAGGGAACCGGGTCAGTGTCCTCATGAAACTGTAGAGGGTAGCCAAAGCAGCGTCGCCCCAGTCGTACGAAGCAACCCGATTAAGACAAGTCAGGCCGCCCAAGTAGTGTAAATGAATGGTATTCTCCTTGTTCAAAAACAAGGAGGTACCAAATATATACATCAAGAATCCCCGGGCAACCCACTCGTAGTGGCAGGGCTCAGTGCACTGGAAGTATCTGAAACGATCGAAAAACTAGGTATATCGAACTCGATCGCGATCCATCTGCGCCGAAATAGCCCCAAGGAAATACATCAGGGCATCAACAGACTGTGCGATGGTAGGATCAAATGGGACGGGAGCTCCTCTAACTCGGATGCCTGTGATGAGTGCAAAGTCCAGAGGTGTAATGGTGGCGTCGAAGGTGGTGAAATGGAAGGTGATGGTGGTATCCCACCACTGCTCGGCCAGAGATGTCATCCACACTCGGTCGTTGCTCGTCCTACCCAGCAGGGGTATGAATCGAGCAAAGCTGGAGGCATCGATGTAAGCCCGGCTAGGAGCAGGGAGTGCATCATACCACTCCAACACCTCCCCGGAGGCAGAACCTCTAAAGCCCCGGACATAATGACCAACTTGTAAAAAGAGACAGATAGAGAACATATAAAGAACAAATCGAGCAAGCAAAGTGCAGAAAATATCTGAAGGAAAAACCCTAGGAAACTAAGCGCCCCAACCCTAGGATCGTGTACAAGTGACGACCATTCGATTTCTTTCAAGTCCTAAGGAACTAGGCGCCCTAACCTTAGGTTCGTGATTCCTAATGACCCGAAGTCCTGGTACACCAGTCGAATTTCTATCATTCTTTCCTAGAATTCTTCCCAAATAATAAAAAAAAAAAACAAAACAAAACAAAACAAAAATCTTCCTAAAATTTTTGGAATTTTTCTAAGATTTCTTGCAAATTTCTAAGGTATTCTTAAAATTTTTCTTAATTTTCTAAAATTTTCTTTAAAAAATTTTCAAATTTATAAGATTTTCTAAAAATTTCTAGTATTTTCTAACATATTTCTCAAATTTTCTCAAAATTTTTCTTAAATTTTCTAGAATTTTTCTGAAATTTTTTAAATATTTCTAGAACATTTTCAATATTTTCTCAAGTTTCTAGAATTTTTCTCAAAATTTTCAAAATTTCCAAAAATTCTTCAAGTTTTTTTTAAAATAAATAAAAATAAAAATAATTAAAATTAAAAATTAAAAAAAATTAAAAAATAATAATAATAAATAAAATAATAATAATAATAATAATCAAAAATAAAAAAAACAAAACAAAGCTTTGTGTTTTTCTCGAAATAAACAATAAAGATTTTTTTTAGGATTTTCGCTAAATAATCGTCTATTTTTGTTAGTTGTTTAAAAGATCATAGTTGTCCCTACTGTTTTGATCTCCATTGCATAGATACCTAAAATTAGATTCAAAATCATCAATCGGCATTCACAACCATCGAAATAAAATATCATCATCATCATCAATCATCAATCATCATCATCATATGAGAGGATCCTAAACATGCGTCTATGTTTTATGCTTCGGTAATCAAAACAAATAAGGATAGAGTACTTACCGATTGACGTCGACGAGACATGCGTGGTCGGGCTCTCGCAGAAGAATGTCGGTGGCAATCGCATCATCAGGAGGCTCGTAGCGTCTCATCCCGCACGGAACCACGCGATGAGGCAATGGTGCATAGGTGTGCGGGTCGAAGGGCACCGGACGACCATCCCCAGCATCAAGATCCAAAAAGGCAGCAATCTCAGCCTCTGCAGCAGCATATGTAACCGCTTGCACCGTAGCAGCTGCTCGCGCCTTCTCAGCAACGCGACGGGAGGCAAGCTCCGCCTCGAGCACGAGGGCATCCATCGCAGCAGTAGAAGTGACCCCGCTAGCAGAAGGGTCCTACTGTGCCCCCGAGTCGTCATCCCCAAGGCCCTGGCATGCCATGAAGAAGAATGGAATCACCAATAGCAGGGTGAACATCATGAAAAGCAAGAAAGAAACAGGAAAAACAAGAGAGATGGGAGAACCATAAAGATACGAGAGAGAGTTTGAGAGTGCGAGAGGGTTAGAGAGAGAGTGGGAAGGTGAAGAATGAGCCACACTCGCGTGCCTCAAAGGGCCTTATGCGCGCCTGGAGTTGGCGGTCACCAACTCCAAAGTGCGTGACCGCCAGGTTTCCCAAACGCCACACGGCGACCGCCATGTTCAAAGGGTTTTTACCCGGCGGTCGCCATGTCATAAGGGTTTGGGCTTGGCGACCGCCAGGTTGCCAAAGGTCACGTCAGGTCAGTTTGTCATTATGACGTTTTAGGATTTTAGGAGCTATTTGGGCATTTTTGAGTATTATGTTATCACTATTATGCATTAATTTTATTCATTAAATTTTTTTCTTTAGCAAAAATAATTTTTAGAAAACATAAAATTTTTTATGTTTATTTTTGTGTACATGTTTTGTTTCTAAAAATAACTTTTAGAGCTTTTCAAAAATAATTTTGTAATCTTGGAAGTTTCTTGAGAAAATTTTGTGTATTTTAAACCCTTATCTCTTTAAGGTATTTTCTTCTCTTGATAAATTTAACCTTAAGCCGTAACTTGGCTTTCAAATTATTTCAAATCTTTAGATCTTAGCTCAACCTCTTAATTCGCAATCTTTCTTCCCAATAAATCAAAGTTTTTAGCCGTAACTTGACTTTCGAACATTTCAGTCTCGCTTCCGATAAACCTACCTCTAAGTCTCACATTCTTAAAATCCTGACTTAACCTATCAATTTGATGTTTACCTAGTCAGTCCTCGTCATGACCCTAAACTAACTCGTCGGTCCTCCTCACGACCCTAAACTGACTCGTTGATCCTCCTCATGACCTTAAACTGACTAGTCGGTCCTCCTCATGATCCTAAAAACTGACTCATTGGTTCTTTCACGACCTAAAACTGAATGATCTTTTTCTCGATCTGTGTTATGACATCAAGAACTTTCATGCCTTAAAATGTCTGCATCTTGTTAGCATTTATTCATATTTGCATCGTGATTCTTATCCTTACATTTTTGCATTTCGCCTCATGAACTACGTTCTGGACTGATCCATAGCAAAAGGGGTACGTAGGCAGTACAACCAACATCATGTTAATGCTAGTGTGCTTATGGCCTAAGACTGACGGCTCGGTCAAATGGTTGTTGTCTTTGGGTCTTTGATATAACCTGCTCCACGCGTTGCTATGCAAGTTATATCAAAGAGGGGCAACTGTAGACACCCCAATTTGACCCCGCCTAATATTAGGCGAATTCGATGATAAAAACAGATGGATTAGTGCCTCTGTACGATCCTCGGGAAGTGATCCAAGCTCGGTATTTAAATCTGGAACCTTCAAGCCAATAAAATTTTGACGAACCATTGAAACTTGCTGCCCAAGTAAGGCGACTGCCAACTCTCTTCATGGCGCCCGCCGTAGAACTCTGTAGAAACCCTAGCCCAAAATGACGACCGCCATAAAACTTTGTAGAAACTTTCAAAAACCTGGCGACCACCAACTCTCATGGTGGCGACCGCCAACTTCAAATGGCCTGACGTGTCCCTTAAACGTGGCAGCATCTCATTGGCTGATAAACTCTATAAATACCGTGCCCAGCATACGTTTTTAGTACGCATTTTGAGTGAGAGAGACTTTGCCGATATATCGACTGATCCCGAACCCCGACGCCGAAGCCCTGCTAAAATTTCGAGTCCCGAACCTCCAATAACTACATTAAAACCCTGCTTGGATCACCACCTGATGATTGAGTCATTGAAGCACACATTTCCAATTTGAGGATTCCCCGGCAATATAGGTATCTTGCTTAGATCCCTGATCTTTCTAAACTCCACTTTCTCTCTCTTGGAGTGATCGGGTTAATTTTCAATTTGAATTCACTTTTCCTTTCTATTTACATAGTCAATCTTATTTCCTTTCCATTTACATTTTCTTTCCATTTACATAGTCAATCTTATTTGCTTCATGTAATTTGATTATTCTCTTTAATTGTTTAGTTAATTAATTTCCTCACATTCACACTTAGTACATTTGTTATTTCTTTCATTAAATCATTAAAATAGTGCTAAAATATTCCTACAATTGCAACTAATTAATGTTGCTAATTGTTACAATAATACACTTACATTTATGTTAATGTAGTAATTAATACTACATTTTACATTTAAGTTAGATAGTTGTTTTTAATTTCTTTTATCTTTCTAGCATTAATCTAATTTTTTTAATTAACTTTTCTCTTCATTTCTTTTTTTTTTTAGTAATCTCAATTTAATGTATCTTTCTTTTAAGTATTAGTTTAGTATCTTTCTTTTTATTTCTTTCATTCGCAATGTAACTTTATTTTTTTTTTTATGCACCATATTTTTTCTCATAAGCATTAGTTTAATATTTTTGTATAGTTAATTTAATATCTTTTTCTAGTTTTTTTATTCTCTATTTTCTTTTCCATCTCTTTTATATTAGTATAATTTTTTTCTTTAATATTTTCTTGTCATTACTAATTTTAAAATTCTTTATAATGTCTAATTTTCTTTTCCTTTCCTCTTAATGCTAATTTATTTTTTTCTTTATTAATATTTCCTTCATGTTAGTATTTATAAGGCTTCTTCTTCATTTTCTTTTTCTAACTTTATTTTCTTATAACTCTATTTTATCTTTTTTTTCTTTCATTTTCATTAACCATAAAAAAATCATAAAAAAAGTCTTTTAGTTTAATTCTTATTCTTTAAATGCAATTTTCTTTCCTTTTGTTTTCTTTTCTCATTATTTTCTTTTATCCCTTTTAAAATGTAAATAGTTAGCTTTCCTTCTCATTAGTTAAATAAACATTTTCTATTATTCTTAATATAAATTTTTTTTTGTAAATTCTTCCCTTATTTTCTTTAAATCTTTGAACTCTTTTTTGTTAAAACACATTTATTTTTGTTAGTAGACTTTCTTTCTTTTAAAAATATAGAATTCTTGTGTATCTTTTATTAGTACTTATCATATTCATATTTTTCTTTCTAAATGAATGTTATGCATGCTTTGGTTATTTTCTATAAATGCATATTTAGAGTAGTTTAGCTTATTTGTAGTAAATCATGTTTAGGTAATTTTAGCATATTTATCCTATTTTTATTCTTTTATTTGAACCATGCTAGATTAGTTTATTTTTGTAAATATTGCATGTAGGTATGTTCCATATATCCTTTAGATAGAATTGCATGCCGTAGAACTTAGGAATTAATCCTTTTATTTGTTCTAATTTGGAATGTTATGTACATATTTTATGTATTTTCTATACTTGATTTTGAATGTTCTCTCTTTGCCCATATTTTTTTTATTTGCATGCATTTGAGAAATTCTATTAAAGAACTAATTATGATTAGTAGAGGCCAACCTTACGGTTGGGCGAATGGGGTGCCTAACACCTTTCCTGATTCGTACCTTAATCCCCGAACCCTCTTTTCTCTGGTTAATGTTTTCAAAGATCAGTATCTTTTTTTTTGTTTTTCTTAGTTTTTCTCAAAAACTAAGTGGCGACTCTGTTTTTAATAAAAAGGGTTTTCAAAATTTAATTTTCAAGGTGTTTAAAATATTTTTCAAAACATCTTTGACTTACCTTTTTTTTTTTTACCCCTAAATCCCAACGCCACAACTATATAAATTAATTTACACACCAATGTTATTATGAGTACTTATGCTTGTTCCTGAAATAATTATTATTTGCGTATATTTGATATTCGTTATTTTGATTCATTAGAGAGTGTAATCTTTTATAGATCAATAGTCCTTGTGAGTAGGATAGCGGTATTAATTTTATAGTGAATATTAATCATTGACGGAATCCACATTCTGATTGTTTGGAATTGACGATATCCTTTTAAGGAAGCTTATAAGTTTTAACCAGGCCAAACCTTATAGGTGGATTTCATTATCCGACAATTCAATAAGTTAAACGGAAGGGATTAAAGAATTTTAAAGATGCCGATTAAATTAAATTGTCAGTAATTAAATTTAATTGGAGGCTATCGAGAATCTTAACATTGATAGATGAGTTAAACATTTAATAACAGGAGCTCAATGCAAATTGGTCTTGAGATTATGGTTAAGAGTGCAGTTACAGTTCTTTAGTGGTGTGAACTGTAATTTAGTATTTTATAAAAATTACAAAAACCGCTGTAATATTTTCATAATTACAGAAACCGCTGAGAGGTTTGCATATTTACGAAAGCTGCTGGATTGTATCTGGTTTACACTACAAGTTTATGTCATAATTACTCTACAAGTACCTGCTGTAGCCCTATAAATATGCAAGTCGACTGAATCAAAATTCATAAGTTATCTTTCAAGACTAAGGTTGTCTAGGTTCTATCGATTTTAGTTCTCGAAGGATCGTAGTCCACACTACGTTCGGAGATCGCATCGGGAATACAGTAGAAGGTCTGACTTGAGCTTCAACTGGGAAAATCAAAATTCATAGTTGAAGAATCGACCAAAAGGTATTGATCTGAATTAACTGTGGTAACACGGGTTTTTATTTTGATCGTTCGACATCAAAAAGTTTTATCTGGAACCTGTTTCAGCGATTGCCCGTCCAGATTTATTTTTTCAAAAAATTATTTACAAATCAATGAACTTGGCAGTTAGCCTCCAACAGGATGAACCCCTTATCCAACAACTCTTGGACATGTACCTTCAACTCTATCAACTCAGTCGGTGCAAAACTATATGAAGGCATAGAAATGGGGGTGTCCCCGGGATGTGGTTTATGGAAAACTCAACTTCTTGCTATGGCAGAAGCTCAAACAAGTCACCCAAAAACACGTCTAGAATCTCACAGACAATGAGAGGAAGCTCTCAACACGGTAGCCTCGCGCATCGGCGTCTTTACACAAAACGCACTACCCAACACGTCAACCTCTAACCTCAATGTAGATGCAAATGCGAATGAGATGAAAAAATACGATGCTCCGGTGTCAACGAGACCATTGGCCTATGAATGGTACACTAAGAAGGTACCTCGCACGATCGATGGACTGGTTACGGTGTCTAGCACGACAGGTGTCACTGGCGTATTGGGCTCCACGAGAGCATACACTTACCCTTGGATCCCCTGATTCTATCCACCGCTGCCCCTGGTCCCCAGCTACCTCATTGACTAAGCTGAGATGGCTCATCTTGCTATCCTTACTGACTGCACCCCTGAATGCTGTAGCGACTAGCCGTAGCCCTACAACCATGTGATCCCTATCCCTGTTGTGCTCCAGTAGCACCCTAACCATTCCCTCCCTAAGGGCAATCTCGTCGTAAGTGACCCATCTGGCCACACTGAAAACATGAAAATAGGGTCCTCCCCTGAGTCTGACCCGGTGGTGCTACTGCTGTCCTCTTTGTGTATAGTCCCTAGCACGGTGCCCTGGTTGTTTGCATGTGTAGCATACCATCTCCCGACGCTCAGGACACCTAGATGAACCCATAGATGGTGCGGATGATGACCGTAACTAAGGCTAAGATCCCATGGGATAAGAACCCGATCCCCCTAATTTTTGCCACTTTTCTTGGCGCCCTTCAGACTAAGCATCGGAAGCCCCCTAATGAGACTTTCTCCCTCTAATCTTGCGGCTCTCGGCTATTGCATTCTCTACTCGGATAGCAGCCTCCATGATCTCGGTGTAGAGCTAAAAACCCAATGATGCAATCCTATCTTTGATCGAAGGTCGAAGACCCCTTTCAAATCGCTTGGTGCGTAACTCCTCCGTTGACACCATCTCAGGTGCAAATGGCAACAGGTTCGCGAACTTGGTTTCATACTAGACCACGGTAAGATTCCCCTGAATAACCGATACGTGTCTCTTGACGAACCTAGAAAGTATTTTTCCAAGAAGACCCTAGTAAAAGCGGCCCACGTGCCCTCCATAGTGGTCTTAGCAAACTTTCACCACTCTCTTGCATCCTCCTGAAGTTGGAACGCCACCAACCTAACACGCAACTCATCCTCCCCAATCTCTAGGGTGTCTAAGATCATCGTGATTACTTACAACCACTTTGTAGCAATTTTGGGGTCCGACTCTCCAGAGAAGGTTGGAGGATCCAACCGTTAGAATTCTCTCATTGCCGCAGAGGCCCTTGGCTCAGTAGCCCTTACTCCAGCCCTAGTCGCCTCGGCCATCACTCTCATCGTAGCAAGCATCTCTTGAACAACATCAATACCGCCCATTTGTTCTTGCGAGGCATAAACATCCCCTTATTTCAGAATCTGGGCATATGCACGACCTCGGCCATAACCTCGACTCCTACCACATCTCAGTAACATCACTCTAAGAATAAGAAGGAACAAGGAGAGGTATCAGAAATAAAGCTTACAGCAGCTCATCCCTCACGGATAACACCGCTCCTCAACGAGATACCTCATAACACATATTGTAGTATCAACGCATCTTATGCAACACATAACAAGGAGAACCAATTGGAATGACAAATCAATCTGGCTAACTCGTTTAGATTTCTGGTTAGAACAGACGTCAACCAAATGCCTTTCTAATTCGAACCCTAAACCAATCAAATGGTTGCCCAAGGGCCAGACACATCATCCTAAGAGTCCAACCTTCATACCCAAATACCACATAGCATGCAAATGTCAAGTTATACTCAAGATATTTCATGCTAGCACACCAAGTTATGAATGGCACACATTAATGCAGAATCTCACACAATGGATCAACCACTCCCACAGTTTCTAGGTATTCAAGCCTAAAGCTTTTATACCAATTTGTAACGCCACGATTTCGAAATAATAAAATCCGAGCAAAGTTAGGAAATTACTCCAATAAAGATGATCGTTTTTTCTTATAAACAACCCCTAAAAACGGTCAATTCATACCCCAAAAGGTAGCCCCAAAATATTTAAGAAAAAATCCCATTTTACAATAATTTTAAATAGAAAGCCACCCAACAGAATCCGCTCGAGCGGACTCCACACCGCTCAAGTGGTGCGGCACCCGAGAGTTCACTCCTAAAAAACAATTAAGATTTTCTAAGTATTGAAAAAATCACAACTTTTTCTCCTCCTTTGAACTTGATTTTGAATAGGTAAATACGAGATACAAAACATACATTTGAGAGTAAAATCGCAATCTTTCAACTCATGAACCCGAAATCAAACTTCAATATCAAATACATCATTAAAAGGTTAAAGCTTTCAACCTAACAAATGAGCGAAACATCCTCACATGCATACATAACATGAACATACGACCTTAAGGCCTTACAGCATGGGTGTTCTAACCCAAATTACAATAATCCGAGTATTTCAAAAGAAAACAAGAATTACATTTTTACTATTTCATTTCCCAAAAATATGCCATTCAAGAATGTGTAATCTTATCAGTTATTCAAAAGGGTCCAGCGACCATCATCTTACTCTAAAACCTTCTTTCCGCTATCACCTGAAATGTTGTCAAACAACATGAGGCGAAACTAGTAGGAAAAAGACTAACAATGAACATAGGCATGAAATGTGAGGATGGTTATGTAGGGTACACACATAAGTTTATCCAAAACCAACATCGTTTACCCCAAGTCAATTTCTCAATACATAACCAAGTTTTCAACAAAAGCGTTATTGTTCAAAGCCGCATAATTAAAGTTAGATTAACCATTATAACCAATCCTCTCACCATGTTCAAACCTACCCAACGCATTCCCATATCCCATCATTTTATCCATTCATTCAATTAAGGTTTTATCAACCCAACATATTTATCAATTCAATCAAGTACCAAGCCGGACGGCGCCTATAGACTCAAGTGTGCTTATCGCCACTAGGCTACGCGGGGTCTGAGAAATAAATACCCATTCTTTAGCCCGATATGAAAAGCACACATTTGTTATTTTTCTCAAAAATATCGATGGATGGGCCACCCAAGAGCACGCTTTTACGGGAATTAACCCGAATGAATGGCCTACCTTACATTACGCAAGTTTTTGATCTTTCACCGAGGAGCAACTCGTGCCCAAACTTAATCATTCAATTTCATCACACGGTACTTCAATTATTCCATTATTTCATTTTATTAACAATCGAAACGAGTTCAACCATCAATCCGGTTCCTCTCGCCAAAACCCATATCACTACATGTATTTTTCGATTTTACATTTAAAGCCCTAAAATTTAACACTCGACATAGTCATGTGCCACACAAACTCGTGAAATATAAATACAATAGGTTATCATAACTCTCAATTTAATCAATAATCACATCAATTTCAACATATAAGTCTCTTAACCTCAAAACCACCAAATTTCATGGTTTAAGCTCAAATTCAAACCCTAGCCCATCATTTTTTAAATCCAACCGTGTTCAACAACGTCGGGAAAATAGAATCATCTTAAATCATCCATAGATCTAAGATATAGCCTTTATTAACATCAAACCT
>JAOTRH010068748.1:0-50677 GCA_034768845.1 Heliamphora exappendiculata | reverse complement strand
ATAAAATAAACAAAAATACTTCCTTATTTAATTTTGAGAAAGAAATTAATTACCCAGATTTTAATTAAAAAATCTCAATTAATTTTAACACAAAAATTAAATAAATAATTATTTATGTATTTTTCTATTTTTTTAAAAAAATGCTATGATTATTTATTTTATAAAATCGTTTTTTCTAATATATTTCAGATAATTAAAATCATGTATAAAATAAATAACAAGTAAAATAAAATCTATCCACGCAATTAAATAAAACAAATAAATAAATAATTAAACAACGAAAAAATAAATATAAATTAAATCGTTATGATCCGGTCCATCCGTTTAATCTTTTAATCCGACGGTTTCGAATCAAAAGTTTAAACGCTTAGGGTTTTGGAACCCTAAACGAGCCGTTAAAAATCCAAAATATTTTCTCAGCCTCCGGACCACCGTCACAGCCCCGGACCACAGCTGAGAAGCCAAAAAAATGCTAAAAAAGAAGCCTAAATAGCCCCTTAAGTTGCCAAAAATTCTACTGTGTAAGCAGCACTGCGTCGCCATTTTTCAGCCATTGTTTGACTGCCTTGACGCCACTTTTGAACTCCTAAAAATTTATGGTGGGTAGAGCACATCGACGTCTTGATCTTCAAAAAATATTGCGTCAAAATTCGAAGTCGAAGTGCCCTGAAAAAATCTTCAAAGTGCCAAAATTTCTGTCGTGGCCCCACTATGCACGACCAGCTTTGAAGCACCTTTTGACCCCTTTTTCGCCGTTGTTGAACCGCAATCGAACCACCAACGGATAGCCAATGGACAACCTTTATTTCAGAGAAAAAATCACGTCAAAAAAGATTCCCAAAAGCCCCGAAAACAAATCTCAAAGACAGCCCCCTGTTGTGGCCAAATGGCCCTTTGCCACCGCTGCCTTCTTATTCTTCTTTTGTTTTTGTTTCTCGTTTTGCGTGATTCAATTACAATATTTATCCAGAAAAAAAATGAATGAAATAATAGATTACATCGTAAAAAATCTATACCCCACGTAGGAGGCGTACAACCGATCTAATCTCGAATCAAAACCGTCGAGATAAACAATTAAAAAAATGATATAAACCATACATACAATCATACATGCATTTAACCGGATCATAACGACATATGATGCAAAACAGAGGTTAGCACAATGGGTTTTCATGACAAACGCAACCATAGCTCTGTTACCATTGTTGGAGTGAAAATAAAAAAATTTGAACCGACGTCGTGACCGTAAAAAATGCCGTGTACATTTTTCATTAAAACAAAGAACAATATTAATCTTAATAGCATAATGCCTATATAAAACTTGTCGAAAAGTTTCAGGAAGTCCCGAATACGTTGAAAACAACCTTGCAACCTTCTCACGTATGTCCCGGACGCACTACGACGATCGCGGTGTGTGGGCACTGATTCCGATCGAAGAGTTCTCTTGCTTATGGTTTCTCTTTCACACAAAATCTCCAAAGAGGCAAAATAAATTGCCAAAGGAGAAGAGGGAGAGGGCGGCGGCTAGGGAGAGATTAGGGTTAGGGTTTTATGCTCTTCTTATATATATGAGCCTCCTCTTGATATATATAATAATATATTATATTAAGTATATATTCTCCCTTTCCTAAAAAGTTATAAAGAAATATATACTTAACAAAAATCAAAGCCATCATCCACTTATTAGGACCGGCCACCTAGGGAGTAATCCCTATGCGTGCCAAATTCCAAAACCGTCCTCCAATAATTTAATTTAATTCCTGAATGTCCCCGGCGACAAAACTGGCATTCAAATTAAATTAAATAATAATTGAAACCAATAAGAAAATTATCCGTGCGCATAATGGGCTACGTGGGGATCACGAGGAAGTATAGGACTCGGGCTAACCGTACGAGAAAATCAAATATCCTTAACTTTGTTCCCAAGTTAGATCCTTTCTCGCTTGAACCAGAACTCATTCCACTAAAGGTCTTGACTAACTCCCGGTCCTAACTCAAATTATGTCTTGAGTTTTCAATTATCAAATGCACTCAATTCTCTCCACGTTTAAGATATGAATTCTCGATAAATAAATTAGGTTACTGACAACCCGACTTAATTATCCTCTTTTTCTTGCAACCGCGCCGCTTAACCTTTTGATATGCCGGATCCGAAGATCCACTGTACAGGTTTAGCATAATCAAACCAATAAGCAAAGCACACGAGGAATAACTCCTCAACCTAAATCGGACGTGGTTTTTGTCAGCTTATTATCAATCATCGAACAAATAATGCCAGTACCCAACTCATCGGTATTGTTAATCTCATGGAGAAAATCTCAACCACTAACGACTCAAAGTACTGTACATTATCCGAACACAATTAATCAATCACTTCGGGATTAAGAGTTTGTGCAATACATGATAATACGGGATGTGGATCAATTCATATAGTCAGTATAGAATCGATCATCCCGTTGATCTCGCTTAATACACTCCAAGTGTACTAATACATCAAGCTCGAACATTAAATTTTTAAAACCTGAATTCAATCCATTCGACCTAGCTAAGACCAGCTACTATAACGATGCATTACAATCATATCAATAGAATGTCCAGGTCCATTGCGATTGTGAGCCTACATGTATAATCTATCAGAACCTATGACCCAATCTTCCGTGCAGCACGCATCGAGTCAAACACTGGACAGAATATACGGACTATGTATTCATTCATCACAAATATAAATATGAAACAACGAATGCAAAATCATCTCAAATGTTTCTCAATAATATGCCAGGGATCTAGAATAAAATACATAAAAGTATGAATTTTCAGTATACATTCCTAATAAAGTGGTTGGTGGGTGCTCTGGACCCTCGGGCTTGACCCGTAAATTGATCAGTTATATTGTTGTGACTCCGTATAGAGTTTGTCATTACCTAGCGGGCCTTAAGTGGTAACTAGGGTAATGGGTAAGAGCTTATAGTTGTTACCTTGTCTGTATGAGATAGAGTCGATACATAGGATCTCATTTTACTGTGTTCTTCTCGGCTATGTGACCCGAGTGGAGAAAAACTATTTTATCTTTTTATTTTTCTCGGTTGTGTTTTCCGAGTGAAAAAATAATATTTTAATTCCAGTTGTATGATCCGGGTGAACAGAGATCATGTTTTGATTACTGTTTTATTACAGCTGTCCCTTAACTGTGGCATGATATCTCTTAGGATGATATGCATAGTTTGACTGATAAAAATAGAGGTTTTGTGAGATAAAACCGTTTTCTTTTTAGGCCCATGTTGGCTTGGTGGAAAACTTACAGTTTTTGAGAGAAAAACCTTTTTGGCTTTCGTGGTTGAATTTGCTCCAATTGTATGATTGCATAGCCTACTTTACAGCTTTATTATCTTTTCCTATTGAGCTTCAGCTCATGGTGTGGGATTTTGGTGTAAAAATATTTTCAGGTGACCACGTGGAGTTGACCTAGATGCTTGTGGTGATGGAGAGTTGCAGTAGTTTTTCCTGTTTTGGACATGTACTTATACATGTGATGCCTGTTTCTGAAGGCTGATTTGTATGCCTTTCGGCGATATACTTATTCATGTATGAGTTTGCATGATTTATATTTTTTAGAGATAAACTTTGGGATCTTTATCCAAATGTTGTAATATTTTGAGTTGACGGTGTTCTAACTCCAAACCTTATTTTCTTAAATGGGTGTTTTGGTGGACTTTCGCGTGACCCTGGTGTTTGGTGCGTGACAACTTGGTATCAGAGCTCTGGGTTAAAATACCTATGAGCCATGGGAAGAGGGTGCATCACCTTGTGAGGCTGTGTGTGTACTTGGTTGCATGTTGATGTTATGTATATGTAAGCATGGAGGGTGGACCTTAGGATCGATTTGTCTTGTGTTTGGATTAACAAACTTAGGAGCCAAGTTAGAAACGCATTTCACGGACGTGACTTCTAGCAAGGAATCTAAGTGGGTTATCCAAAATGATGCATCATTCTTGTCGGTTCTTCTCAGTATCAGTGTGGTCTCTGCATGATCTTTATGGCTATGTGTCAGCATGATTATGTGGCATGTGTTAGGAATAACATGATAGATTGATCTTAGGTCGTCGTGTTTCATGTTTTCTTTCTTTATAACCTGTACACCCTTTGAAGACGGCGAGATCGTGGTTTAGGTTTGGTTATGTTCGACTCGGTTGTTATCAGTTACAGAGGTACGGTATGGGTTGAGCATCGACCGCTTAGGATGTTGTGGAAGTCATCCGTGAGTTGGGTTTAGTCGTGTGAGGTCGGCTTCAGTTGGCAAACCGTTGAGGTTTGAGCATTGAGTTCTAAGTGAGTGAGCCCAATGATGTGGAAATGAGTATGCATTGCAATTATGCTGGGAAGAGCATGAGTTCCTGCGATGGGTCTCGGTTCTATGATATTCCTATGGGAATGCAAGTCGGTGGTTTGACTGTTATTCTAACGGTTAGGAGATCGTGTTTAAGAATCGTGCTGGGTGTATGTGGTTGGTTAGTGCTGAGACGATGTATCCTGGGTGTGATATGTCTGGAGGTATTTGTGTTCCACCTTGTTCAGAGATGGGTATGTTGTTCGCCCATGAAAACAAAGTGTGGGGTGATTAGGTTCAGCAGTATACCGTGTAATTTGGCCATCCTGGGATGGTAGGTGAGAAATCGTGACGTACAATGCCTGTGGTCAAGGTGTGTTTTGAGAGCAAAAGTGCGGAAGGTGTCTGCATGGTTGTGAAAGTTATTAGTAACACTGGATGAGGGGTCTCTGGATCGGGTTTCCTTGCTCGGAGAGGCCGTGACGTGATCGTGGTGCGCCTAACAGGAGTTAGGTTGTATAGCGCAGCCTTGTGAAGTGAGATTTTGAGCGCAATGGTATGTGTAGTACTAGGTATGCGGATGGATGGTGTTCATGTGTGTGAATAAGGTCTGAGCGTTGAGCGTTTGGTGTAGCTAATGATCTGAGTATTGTGATCGAAATTGTTGACAGCTGTGTGACTGTAGTCGATGTGGCCTCGAGGTAGGGCTTTTAGAGTCCTTAGAGACTAAGTGTTGCTGAGTATCGAGTGTACGC
Source organism: Heliamphora exappendiculata (assembly GCA_034768845.1). NCBI lineage: Eukaryota > Viridiplantae > Streptophyta > Magnoliopsida > Ericales > Sarraceniaceae > Heliamphora > Heliamphora exappendiculata. Next base: position 45,598 of record JAOTRH010068748.1, on the reverse strand, counting down.
TGGCAGTATGCTGAGGTTTGGCCATGGTTTCTTGTTGGCCTTTTTCTTTCCATTGGATGGAAGGAGAGAGAGAGAGTTCTTGTAGATAATTGTCTGGTGTGTGTTGTTTACGAGTTGTTTCATCTCGGGTAGACAGAGATGTCAGGTTTGGATTGATTCAGGTTTTGGTTGTGTCCTAAGACTATGGAATCTTAGTAGATTTGTTTCCGTGTTGTGACCCTTAGAGTTGTGACTTAGGGACATGCATCGCCAGGATTGGGTGATTGTTAGACTAATCCTTCGTGGTTTCAACGGATGGTTGAACCATTTAGGTGGTGCTCTCTGTGAGGTTGTGTTGGTAGACAAGAATGCTTGGGGAGTTGATATAGAGATGAAGAGTCCTTTGCAGTAATTGATAGAGAAATCCTTAACTGTTGTGTGCAGTTGGTCCTGGATCGTGTGGGTACGGTTGCATTATTGTTTTTGGCTGAGTGGAAATTTTATCGGCATAGTCCAGTTGGGATATTCTCGAAGAGTGGTGTCGATAATGGTAAGCATTGTGCTTTGGTGTAACCGTTTGTTTGGACGGTGATTCCGAGAACGTGGTAAAGTACGAGTGAGAAAGGATGCGATGATTGGGGAATCTTGGTTAGTGTGGCACGTTCGGACCGACCTGACTGTTTGGTTGGGAACGGCAAGACCGTGATGAGTTCTATATATGAGTTCGAATAGCTTGATATTATAGACTCAAGGGGTTGATGTATGTCTCCTGCGTTGGAGTCGATGCCTGATGTTGATCATCATGTTTGCTTTGCTGGCTAACGGCGACCATGTTTGTTTGAGGGTGATCTGTAATCTGGTATCAGTGATTTGATGGTGAGATGTTGAGATGAGTAGTGACGCGCTGTTGCACAGGAGTTATGATTTGGTTGATATAGGGTGTTGTATATCTATGCGATGTTCTGTCTACGTGACGTGTTTGGTCGAGTGACCCGCTGGAGTTAGGTGACTTGTGGCTGTGATGCCGGATTAATTTTTGGTCATGTGGAACCTTGTTTAAGACAATGGTGTACCACCTAATATTTCTCCGAGGTGAGAACCGTGTTTTGTGATGGAAGATCAGATAGAGGATGACGGTTTGAGGGTACGTTGAGATGTGTTCTTTGATGTCCTGGAGTTGCGTGTTTGTGTTGTTGCTTGTGGATCAGCATCTTGGCAGCCTCAGTGAAGGTGATGTTAGCATCAATAGAGTAGCGATATGGTATTAAAGTAGGTGATTGTCAGAACTTGGGAAAAGTTTTTGTGTGAGTGGCAGTGAGAATGAAGGGGTAGTAGTCTCTATGTCCTATCATGGAATGGAGCACGTTTGAGATCAAGTACCGTGATGGATTGATCTCGTGTGATACGTTTATCGCCAGAGTGGGTTGTGATCAGCGAGAGTTGTGTTTTGAAGATTGGCGGTGTAAGTTGGATTTTGATCCGATGTTTCCTCGATGATAGTAGTATCAATGGAACTTGCCCATGCGAGCAGTCTGTATGGAGATTGAATCTTCTAGTCGTGTTTTCCTTGTGTGACGACTAGTTTGGATTTCAGTTGCTGAGGCATTTCTGCTGTTGTGTAGTATTGCTGGGTTTGCATCAGAGATGTGGATAGTTGCGGGACAGTGTTTGGCTTGAGTTGCAGTGTTGTTGTAATGTTGAATTTCAGGGACGAAATTCCTTTAAGAGGGGGAGAGTTGTGAGACCCTGACCCATGTTATTTTTTTTAAAATGATTTAAGTGTTCACGGGAGTAGAGATTAAAGTATGATCTTGCTTCTTTGGTTCAGGGTTTCACCCACCGATGACCGCTCGAGCGGTGGGTGTGCGCTCAAGTGGTGGAGGCCTGAGGCGATATTCTAATAAAATGTGATTTTGACGCATGTTCGGGTTCAGAGATTTTGCGAGGTTGGTCCCGGGGGCTGCGGGAAGTTGTGGTGCGAATTTTAAAAATTTTAAAAAAAATATTTTGGAGGCCTATAAATATCTAGAGTTAGATATTTTTAAAATATCTTTTCAAAACTTAACTCCTAAATTTCCTCCTTTTCCTCTCTGCCTTCTCTCTAACTTCTCGGGGGCCTTGGGTTCGGTTTTCGACGATAAGACAGCAGATCCTTAGTATTGGCTTCGTGGTCTACGAATCTATCCGGACGGAATTTGATTTCGACAAAGTTTGAATTTGCACGTAGATCGAGGCAATGGATTTTTGACCCAACGAGGTAGGATCTCATATTCTACTACTGTATAAGGGTACTACGTGCAATTATAAGTATTTTAACCGGTTAAAAATGCATGAAAAATCGATTTATGTTTTGTTAAATTCGATTTTGGTTCAAAAAGGTGTTTGAGTTGATCTCGGTTGGATGAAAACGAGTTTTGAGATGTTCCTTTCGAGGTTCGGTTGGTGTTAAAAAGGTGTTTGGAGGCTTTTATTTCGGGTTTTTACTTGTTTTAGGAGTTGAAAAACTTATTTTTGGGCAAAAACTCAAAACTGGGATGTTCTAGAGCATCAATGGGCGTTGAAGGGTGCTCAAGCGCCTATCGGGCGCCTAGCGAGCACTGTTTTCTGGTGGACGGGCGCTCAAGCGCTCTGTGAGCGCCTAGCGAGCGCCGGGTCCGCAGGGCCATTTTTGGGTCATTTTGTTTTGATCATACCTCCCTCATCCGAACTCAGAATTGGTTCGTTCTTGTACTCAAATCGAAGCCCTGGAAGTCTTCTTTCCAATGGAACCTCTCTCAACTTGAAATGAGTTTTGTAGAAAACGTTATGACCAAAAGAGTGAAGGTATGCCAAGTTTTCCAAATTGTTTCTCATCCGCTTTTGGCCGAATGTTTGGGAAAATGTTGTTTTTCATCCTTGTGAGCCTTTTGATCAAGTTTCTTGTTCCTTGAAAGTTTGTTGTGAGTGTTTCACGTGACCTGGGTGTCGAAACGTGATAGTGACGATTTCCCAATTACGCTACATACTGTTGTACGCTTTTATTGGTTAAAATGCTTATATATCACGTGTTATGTTTAAACCTTATTTCGGATAAAAAGCATGTTTTACGCTTTTCATGGTTTATTACATGATTTGACTTGTGGGTGTTGGATTTTTAAAAGATGTTCTTGAAAATGGTAGAAATGGTGGGTTTGTTGCATTTTCTCAGTTTTATACATGATCCGGATGTGTTGAGATCCGTGGTTTTAAAAAGGAGCTTTGAAAACGAGATGTTTTGTGAAAAACATGTTTGTGGAGGTTTGGAGCTAACCCTTGGGGTTGAGTCTCAGTTTTGTTAAAACATATGTTGTTACATGCTTGTAGATCTTCATGTTGATGGATTAGATCCCTTTCTATATACATGCGATGTAAGTCCAGAAATGTGCGCAACGTAGGTGCTCTGTACCTTCGGGTTAGTCCCCGTAAATTGAGTGATTGGGTGCTTTGTACCATTGGGCTCAGGTCCCATAAATTAAACAGTAGGTGCTCTGTACCTTCGGGTTGAATCTCGTAAATTGAGTGGTTGGTGGGTGCTCTAGACCCTCGGGCTTGACCCATAAATTGAGCAGTTACATTATCGTGACTCCGTATAGAGCTTGTCATTACTTAGCGGGCCTTAAGTGGTAACTAGGGTAATGGGTAAGAGTCTATAGTTGTTACCTTGTGTGTGTGAGACAGAGTCGATACATAAGATCTCATTTTACGGTGTTCTCGTCGACTATGTGACCCGAGTGGAGGAAAACTGTTTTACCTTTTTATTTTTCTCGGTTGTGTTCCAAGTGAGAAAATAATATTTTGATTCTGGTTGTGTGATCCGGGTAAACAAAGATCATGTTTTGATTACTGTTTTATTACAGCTGTCCCTTAACTGTGGCATGATATCTGTTAGGATGATATACATAGTTTGAAGGATAAAAATGGAGATTTTATGAGATAAAACCATTTTTTTAGGCCCATGTTGGCTTGGTGGAAAACTTATGATTTTTGAGAGAAAAATCTTTTTGGCTTTCGTGGTCGAGTTAGCTTCCACTATATTATTGCATAGCCTGCTTTACAGCTTTATTATCTTTTTTATTGAGCTTCGACTTACGGTGTGGAATTTTACTGTAAAAATATTTTCAGGTGACCACGTGGAGTTGACCTAGATGCTTTTGGTGATGGAGAGCTGTAGTAGTTTTTCTTATTTTGGACATGTACTTATACATGTGATGCATGTTTCTTAAGGCTGGTTTGTACGCCTTTCGGCGATATACTTATTCATGTATGAGTTTGCATGATTTCTGTTTTTGAGATATAAACTTGGGGATATTTATCCAAATGTTGTAATAATTTGAGTTGATGGTATTCCAACTCCAAATCTTATTTTCTTAAATGGGTGTTTTGGTGGGCTTCCGAGTGACCCTGGTATTTGGGGCGTGACAGGTTAGCTCTATACGTCCCAAAACTATGTTCTCACAACATATACATAAATTCTTTCGATTCTTAAAAGTAATTTTTTTTGATAACCACGTACATATACGTCCACCAACTTTATAATAAACCATACAAAAGCCTAACATGCTTTTTATCCCACCAAAGACGGTTTAAACACAAAGATAAACATTTATAACATTTTAAAATGGTAAAAATATATATAAATCACATGTAGCACCCTTTTAAAGTTAGATAATCTAGCATCCTACTTCGGAGAGTTAGAAACTCAAAACTTTAAACACCGATGAAAAACTAAAGTCACCAAGATAAGATTCCGTTCGAATGAACGCGAAGCCTACAACGCGTATATCAAGGATCTACTATCTCAACGCAAAGATCCGAGCTTAATCTAAGCCAAAAGCTAGAGGAAAGGCAGAGAGATTGGTTTTTGTTTCAAGAGAGAGAGAATAAAGCTTGCAAGAGAAGCTTTGGTTCAAAAACCAAGACTATGAGCTGTCTTATACTCAGCTTAGGCAGACAGACCACTTAAACAGTTTAACGACTGATCAAGCAATCTTACCTAAAAAGAATAACTTTTGCTACAACGTCCAAGCAAAACGAGGATTGAAGCCCACATGTATATCTAGGCTAACACATATAGAAACATATAGAAACATACTTTTCTATAACGATTAAAATGATAATCAACACATCATGTATTAATATTACAAAAACAAAAGAAATCGGGTCTCACAATATTTGTTGAGGTGGGTATTATTGATATTTTTTTACTATTTTAAGGGGAATTTCAAAAAACAATGCAATTATGACGTAAGTAAATAATGAACATTTTATCAAAATAAAATGAATTTATGACAAAAATGAAAATAACCCACCCAAAAAATCAGTTATTCAAAAATGCTTTTATCACAAGTCTTATAAAAAAGATTTCCAAAAAATAGTAAATCTCATAGAAAAGGGATATGAGAGAAATATGAACCAATGACCATCTTCATATTAACAACAAAATAATACACGTTTTTTTTGTGGCAAAGGTGGGTACATTTCTCAAATTCGTAAATTTTGGAAATTTGGTCATGTTCCACGAGCCAATGTCAATTAGGAGCCACTTATGATGATGATAATAGACATGCATGATTCAATTTGTGGAAGGATGATGGACTACTTCTAGTGCCAATAGGCGTGTTTTTTTACGATAAATGTTAGTTCAAATAATATACTTCCTATGGTAAAGAAAAATTAATTATTCTTTATGATTATAACAAAACCAAGATACTTAGAAGTGGTAAGCTTAAACTAAAGTTTACCTATGAACATGCACTAATTTTGAAATATGTTCTCTACACACTATCTACAAGAAATTTATTGAAAAAGTTATCTTCTAAATAATACCAACTTTAAGCCAATTAGGGAATTTAATTAATATGTGATTACAAGAAATGGTACTTTTGAGGGTAAGAGTTCTGTGTGTGATGAAATATTTAAACTAAATGTTAAAATAAATAAGTTTACGAGTTATCTTTTCATATTGTCTTTTTTTTTTTAAATTTCTGGTCTATTCGTTTATGCCATATTAATAGTAGATATATGAAAATCATGAGTAGTCTTGGACTAATATCCAAATTGGCAAAATACTTTAAAAAATGTGCAATTTTTAGCAAAGCAAGAATCCTTTTGCTACTATTTTAGTTATAAGTTACAATCTTTTTCAAACACCTATAACATCTTCTACAACTTATAACTATTTTTTTAAATTTCATCTACAAGTTACAATCTTTACCATGTTAAGAAATGTGAAGAAAATCCCATCTGGGGACAGGACCGCTTGAGTTGTCAAAAAAGGGCATGCACTAGTTGGGCCAGTAGATTGTAGAAAAATTGTCAACCTGTGTTAACCACTCGATCGCTCTTGTGCTAGGAAGGCTCTATTATAGGCTACTATGGTTGCGGCAGCCATAATAAGTTTTCATATTGTTTCTATTCTTTTCTATTTTCTCTCCCAAGAACTCTCTGTCCCTGTAATTTTCAAGAATATAGTGGAAGTGTATGATCCTATAGACGTAAGCGCGACTTATTGAACCTGGTAAACTTCCATGTGTGATTGTCTCTTCCTTTCTTTCTTCTTTGTTCTTTTTCCATGGATTGTGTGTTCTTTGGTTGATCTTAGGCGGGATTAGTGATAGCTTTCTAATCCCCAACAACTTACATTAGAGCTCTAGGTTAGGGGATTGAAGAACACACATAGCAGAAGAAGGAAGATCGATAAGAATTGAGAAACTCATTCGGACTTTGTTATTGAAGGATGCAATTAGAAGACTATTTTTATGGGAAGAAGTTGCACTTATCGCTCTTGAGTTCTAAACCAGAGGCATGAAGGATGATGAATGGGCTTTACTTGATAGTCAGGTGCTGGGAGTCATCTGATTAATGTTGTCCGAGTTAGTTGAGCACAATGCAATCAAGGAGAAGACTATGACTGATATGATGGTAGTGTTGTCAAGTATGTATGAGAAGTCGTCTACAAACAATAAGGTACATCTTATGAAAAAGTTATTTAATCTTAAGATGGATAAAGGTACATCGATTGCACAACATTTGAACGAGTTCAACACTATCACGAATCAGTTGTCTTCGATTGGGATCAATTTTGATGATGAGATCAGAGCCTTGATTGTTGTGGCGTCACTTCCAAATAGTTGAGAGGCAATAACAAAGATAGTAAGTAACTCTACCGGGAAGAACAAACTAAAGTACGACGACATCAGGGATCTGATATTGAGCAAAGTGGATTGTAGGAGGGATTCAGGTGAGTTGTTCATCTCCAGGTCGAATGTCAGTACGACATTGAATGTTGAAGCACAAGATAGAGGTACAGACAGAAATCAAAATCGAGGCAGGTCAAAGTCCAAGAAAGGCAGAGGTAAGTCCAGATCTGGACAGTAACCAGAATGTTGGGGTTGTGGTAAGACCGACCATTTCAAGAAGAACTATAGAGAGTCAAAGAAGAAGCTCGGCGGTGATTCGACTAATGTTATAATAGATGAAGTTCATGATGCATTACTCCTATCAGTGGACAGTCCTATTGATTCCTGGGCATTAGATTCAAGGGCATCTTTTCACACTATAGCGCACTAAAAAATCATCGAGAACAATATAGCCGGTGATTTTGGTAAAGTGTATTTAGAAGGAGGGGAGATGTTGATTATTGTAGGTATAGGTAATGTCAGAATCAAAGTGCCGAATAGGTCAGTGTGGAAGATACATAAGGTAAGATATGTACCTAAACTAATGAGAAATTTGATATCCATCGGGCAGCAGGACACTGAAGGACATTCAGTGACATTTGTTGTTGGCATGTGGAAGTCACAGAAGGAGAGGGAGCCATGGTAGTGGCTCGGAGACAAAGACGGGTGCCTTATACTTGACCTCCAATACAAGGGACTTGGCAGTAGTTGCAGATAGTGGGTCAGACGCAATCCTTTGGCATCAGAGGTTGGGGCATCTGAGTGAGAAATGGTTGAAGATTCTACAGTCAAAAGGCAAATTACTGGGATTAAAGTCTGTAGAATTTGACTTGAATAAAGGCTATATCTTTGGGAAACAGTGAAAGGTCACTTTTCTAAAAAAAATGTAGGACACCAAAGCCAGATAGACTAGAGTTAGTACACACAAGCTTATGAGGACCTTTCCTATTTGCATCTTTTGGAGGCTCACGATATTATGTCATGTTTATTGACGATTCAAGTAGGAAGGTATGGGTGTATTCTCTAAAAAATAATTCTGACGTGTTTGAAGTATTTAAAAAGTGGAAGGCCTTAGTTAAAATTAACACCGGCTTGAAGTTAAAGTGTTTGAGGTTAGACAATAGAGGTGAGTATAGAGATGGCAGATTTAAGGAATCTTGTGCAACTAATAGAATCAGGTGGGTGAAGACCATTCTAGGAACGCCACACCAGAATGTTATGGTTGAACAAATGAACGAGACTTTGAATAAGCAGGCTAGAAGTATGAGATTGCATTTCGGACTTCTTGAGTGTTTTTAGGCAGATGCAGTGAACACATCAGCCTATCTTTTAAATCATAGACCGTCAATACCTTGGGTTTTAAAATTCCAGAGGAGGTATGAAGCAAAAAGGAGGTCGGTTTTAGAATGATCAAAATCAAAAAACATCAAAAGTAGGAATGTGGTTTTCATGAACAGATACTGTACAAGGATATGTCAAAGGAAGAGTTAGACAGTGTAATGCTAAAGGCAAAGAAATTCGAGTTCATTAACTTGAATGACATTTCTGAGAGAGTCTAACAAAATGAGGATGAGAAAGATAAGGAGAATATTAATCCACATGTGAAGCACAATACGCCATTAACGGCAGTTAGAAGGTCCTCTAAGAGCATCAGACCACCACAACAGTTTTCACATCTCTATTCTATATCTTGCTTACTGATAGTGGTGAGCCATAGAGTTATGCAGAGGCCTTGCAGACTAAGAATTTAATGAAGTGAAAGTTAGCAATGAAAGACAATATGGATTCTTTATTGACAAACCATACATAAAAGCTGATAAGATTCTCAGCTGGAAAAAAGGCCCTATATAACAAATGGGTTTATAGAGTGAAAAAAGAACACAATGGCAATAAGCGCTACATGGCAAGATTAATTGTCAAGGGATTTCAACAGAAAGAAGGAGTTGACTTCACTGAAACCTTTCCTCAGTTATGAAGTTGAAATGGGGGAATTTGCCTGATTTATCAGGGTTTGAAAGAACCGAAGGGTCGTCACATACACACGAACCTAGGGTAGGGGTGCCTAGTCTTTTTCTAGAACTTTTGAAAGAATCGAAGGGTTGTCACATACACACGAACCTAGGGTTTCCTTTCAGACATTTCTGTACTTTGCTTTGTTTGATCTATATATATATTTTTTATATATCTTTTGCTTATTTTCTTCTTCTCAGGCTGGCCGCTATGTTAGAGGTTTCGGAGGTTCTGCCTCCGGAGAGGTATTGGAGTGGTGTGACGCCTTCCCTGCTCCTAGCTGGGCCATTATTGATGCCTCCGGCTTTGCTCGATTCATACCCTTATTGGGTAGGACGAGCAGTGGATGGGTCTGGCTGACGGCTTTGGCTGAGCGGTGGTGGGATACCACCAATACCTTCCATTTTACCACCTTTGAGGCTACCCTGACGCCTCTCGACTTCGCGCTGATTACCGGTATATGGGTTGCAGGAGCACCCAATCCGTTTAATCTGACCGTCGACCGCTCCACTGATGCGCTGCTATATTTTCTCAGAACTATTCCTACTCAGATGGACAGAGACTGGGTTCGATACACTTGGTTCTTTGAGCGCTTTCGCCACTTTCACTGCTTTGAGCCCCGCCACTTCGAGTGGGTCGCTCGGGGCTTTTCGATGTATATGTTTGGTACCTCCTTATTTTCGAACAAGGAGAATACCATTCATCTGCATTACCTTGGCACCCTTGCTCGTTTGGACCTGGTTTCCTCGTTCGACTAGGGAGGAGCTGCTCTGGCCACCTTTTACGGATTCATGCAAACTCTGACTTGGTTCCCTCAAGAGCTTAGCATTGGGGGATACTGAAGGGTTTGGGAGGTATGATTTAGTTTCCATATTCTTTCATTCATTTCCATTCTCCTATCATCCATTATTTACTAATTGATGCATTCTTCACTTTAGTTGTGGACTTACGAGTTCCTCATGCTTCATATCTCAACGAACTCTGCAGCAGACCCTCTAGTTATTCCCCGAGCAGCCAGGTGGTCCCGTGGGCTAAAAGGGAAGAAGGATGGAGGGAAGGACATAGATCGCTTTCGGGTTTCACTAGACCGGCTGACCCCCGACCAGGTATCATTTTACTGTGTTTATCGCATTGTATCTTATTCATGGCTGTTCACTGCATTGTATGCTTTTATTCTACACACTGATCATTATATTCTGTACACTAGCCATCATACTATATTGTATGCACTGCTTACTATTTTTCTGTTTGCACTACTCTTTGAATTACTGTAGGTTCACTGGGATGTCTGGCGAGAAGCTGAGGATCGGGCCAGCGCAGATCTGATGCGCAGTAGGGATATCGCCTCTAGGCGGATCCCACTGGAGGGCCCATTTGGTAGGGAGTATTATCTCAGCGAGTGAGTGGTCCGTCAGTCGCTCGACTTTGATCACTTTAGGATACCAGTGATTCCTCCAGCTTACATGCGCCGGACTGATCATATAGGCCGCGTTGACTTTCTACTAGAGACGGTGGGGACTCCCATGTCAGAGCTACTGGTGGCAGAGGGGGATTACACAGCTTGGGCATAGGTGCAGCTGATGGGCCCCCTAAATCCTGGCCCAGTCAGTTCTGGCAGTAAGAGGAGAGGGCAGGCACCAGAGGTTGCTGATGCCGGTGCTAATGCTGGAGTGGGAGCTGCCGCTACTGTTGGAGCTATTGGAGCTGCTGCCCCCGGAGGTGAAGCCAGAGGGGTGATAGTTCCGGAGATCCCTTGGGAGATCCAGACTGTGGCCTATGGCTTCCCTCTCTCCCTTCCTGTTCCAGTTCCGCCAGTTTCTGAGTTCAGAGCAGAGATTGGCCAGGTATTTCCTTATCCTTACTTCTTTCTTTCATTTTTAGCTTCACTTATCTGGCTGACTTCTTCTTTTTCCTTCTATAGTTTAATCAGGCATGGGTGGACCGGACGATGCTGATGGTCATCGGCCTCAGAGTGATGGTCCGGCAGATAGATGCCTCGATGCGGGCAGCCGGCATTGCTTTCACGCCAGTAGCCGTTGTAAGTAGCTCATGTGTTCTTTTCAGTTTTTCTACATTTTCCTGCCTTTATTCTTGTTCTAAGTCTTTCTTTTCTTTTAATAGCCTCCAGCTCCGGTTGCCGGCGTAGTGCAGCCACAAGCTTCAATTGGGCCTCTTGCCCCAGCCCCGGTTAGAGGTCGTGGTTCTCGGGCATCTTCTCGGGCACGTTCTAGGGGGTCGATCTCATCTGCTCGGAGCCGATCCAGAGTTATTTCCTCTTCAGACAGCGATGATGGTGATGACTTTGACTCGCTCTTTGAGGATGACAGCTCGGAGGAGGCTGGCCCCTCTTGTCGAGTCTGCCCGATGCATCTTTGAGAGAGAGAGCTCTTTTTCCCCTAGTCTTTATTATTATTTTTTATGGGCCTGCGTACCCCAGTTAGATGCATTTACATACATTTGATCCACGGGACTGCGTGCCCCAGTTTTGTTGGTTATTAGGCCTGGGTGCCCCAATTTAAATTCTGATACACTGTATTGCATTTTTGGGCCTTTATGTCATTTTACCATTTTATGTTCATCTGCTACATGATTCTTTCTTATTTACTGCTCAAACTGCCTACAATACAAATGTCAACACTTTACACAAGCCACAAAAACTGCCAACTGAGTGTTCCTTTTATATTTAAACATGACGGCCGCTTCTATAGAATCCTTTTAACATGGCGGTCGCCACCTCCAACACCACAGTCGCCATTTCTAACATGGCGACCGCCTAGTTAAAGCAATGATGTCACTGTACTATGCTTTTTCAAGTTGGCGGGTGCCAAGTACAAGGTGGCGGCTACCATGATGGATGTGGCTTTCGCCAACTTTTTGGTTTCCCGCCTTTTCTGCCTTATAAACTCAGCCCTGGAGGCTCCCCTTTTCTATTTCTTACACTCAAATGGTTACCCCACTCTCTTTATGGGTTGAGGCATTCTCCCACATCGAGCATCTGAACTTTGCTTCTTTTGGGATCAACTCTTTATTTCATCTCATGGCTGTGTAGATCGACGAACCATTGTTGAAGGTTGCCGTTCAACTGTGGGATCCACAGTCCCACATCTTTCGATTTGGCCTTGAAGAACTCTGCCCCACTGTGGAGGAGTTCGCTGTCATTTTGGACTTGTCTCCACGGAGTTCTGTCATCATTCTTACCCCTTTCCTCTCGGTTCGGCAACAAGTAATGCATTTTTGTGGCCTATCCAGGATGGAGGCTTCTCTTTTAACCTCGGGCGACTGTCTTGACATCCCGTGTCTTATTGAGAGATTTCATCCTACTGGTGACCTTAGCGATATTGACTTCCAGCTGCGTCGTCGTTACGCACTTTGCTTCTGCCTCCTTGCCTAGTATTTCCTTGTCCCTTCTGACGGGAAGGTTAGTTGTGCCCTGGTTGACATTGCTGGCCAAATGTGGATGGGAAAAGACTTTGTGCCCCTGGTTCTGGTCGAGACAATGCTGGGCTTGGACGCTGTTCATCGTAGCGAGACCACAACCTTTGCTGGCAGCCCTTTACTTCTCCAGCCCTTTGCTGTTCATCGTGGCGAGACCACAACCTTTGCTGGCAGCCCTTTACTTCTCCAGGTGACCTTAATATCTTCATATGTATCAAGTTCTCTATCATACTGTAAAGCTTTTCTCTTACTATTCTAACCCTTGCTATAGATCTGGCTGATGGAGAAGGTAAACCTTGTGCAAAAGCCTCCCACTGACAGGCACAACGCCGCTACTTTCCTTTACCGCCCGCGTTATCATATATGTGACGCTGAGGCATCTTGGCAACAATATTTTTCCTCTCATACTGGTTTAGACATTACCTGGCAATGCCCTTGGTGGCAGATTCTTGCTATGACTCTGATCACTATGGATCATCCTGGTGTGCTGCTTGTTGGTCTGTGTCAAACTACTTTCTACTACCCTCACAGGATCATGCGACAGTTCGGGCGAAGTCAGATCGTATTTCTCGGTATTCGGGGCCATTTGTTTTTCTCTGCATTGCGGGCTCCTTTTCTAGCACAGTATCAGGATGCTTGACCATCTCGCTTATTGATGGAAATGCACGAGTTGCTGTGTCCCAATCTTTCTGATGAATACAAGATATGGTTGACACAAGATAGGGAAAAGAAAGCTAGGGAAGAGAGGAAACAAACAACGAAAAGGAGAAGAGTTTGAGGATCTCTGCTTTATTTTGAAAAATTTCACAACTTTCTTTTTTTGTTTGTTGAGTTTGGGACTTGTGTGCCCACCCTTTTTATTCAAAACTTTGTAATTCTGATCAAAGTAATGACAAACTCCCACTTCATGTTTATCCAAAGTTTTAATGACTTTATTATTAAAATTCAGAAATTAATTTGCATTGGTCTTAATCAGATTCAAAGATGGTTAAATACAAAGAAAGTGGCCAGACTTCTTTAAAAGAAGCTGCCTACGTATCCCAAAAAGATGGAATCAGGCCATAACGTAGTTTGGGCTCGGTTTTCACTCGGGTGTTGACGCTTTCCTTTTGTAATGCCCTAACTTTTGCCAAGGTCGCCCTTTCTGGTTTTTGGCCTTGCAGGCTGCTCTAACTTTTGCTTGAATATTCTTTTCAATTTTTAACTCAGCGAGTTTCTATTTTATCTTTATTTTTACCTGGGATAGCACTTTTTGAGTTGATCAAGGTTAACTGAGGTGGAGAATACATTGCCATCCAAATCCATGATTATGACTGCACCACCGGTCATGATGGTTTTGATGAGCAACGGTCCAGACCAGTTTGGTTTAAATTTGCCCCTCGGGTCAAAGATAGGAGCTCCGATTTCCTTAAGAACTAGATCGCCTTCTCTAAGATCTCGAGTCTTGACCTTCTTGTTGAACGCTCGAGCTATCCTCCTTTGGTAACCTTGTACATGAAATAGAGCTTGCAGCCTTCTTTCATTGAACAAGAGCAATTCTTCCATCCGGTTCCTTTACCATTCTGCTTCTGAGATACTGGCCTCGGCCACTACCCTTAGCGAGGGGATTTTCACCTCAATGGGAAGGATGGCTTCCATCCCGTATACTGAAGAGTACGATGTAGTTTCGATTAAAGTTCTAATCGACGTTCGGTATCCCCAGAGTGCAAATGGTAGATGTTTCGGCCAATCTTTATGTGAGTTAATCATCTTTCGCAAAATTTTCTTAATATTCTTGATTGCTGCTTCGACTGCTCCATTGGTTTACGACCGATATGGCAAGGACTTATGAGCCACTATCTGGTATTCCTCGAAAAGGTCCAAAACCTCTCCTTAAAAATGTGAGCCATTATCTAAGATAACTCCGTGGGAAACTCCGTACCGGCAGATGATATTTTGCTTGATAAACTTAACGACATGGGAGGCCTTCAATATCGAGTAAGAAGCTACTTCCACCCACTTAGTGAAATAATCAATGGCCACTAAGATAAACTCATGTCCATTGGATACCTTCGGTGTTACTCTGCAAATCACGTCGATGCCCTATACTGAAAATGGCCATGGTGACGTCAAGTTGTATACCTGAGACGGGAGAACGTGCATAAGGTTTGCATGAATCTGGCACTTATGGAACCTCTGAACGAACTGTATACAGTCTGTCTCCATTGTCATCCAAAAGTATCCTTATCGTAGGATCTTCTTGGCTAACATATTCCCACTCATGTGTGGGCCACAGACTTCTGCGCGTATTTCTTTCATCAGTGCTTGGCCCTCTTCAGTGTTTACACACAGCTTGTTGATCCCAGAATGTCCTCGTTTGTACAGTTTACCACCACAAATGACAAACTGCGCAGATAGTCATCATATTGCCCTTTTGTCCTTTTTGCTAGTAAACTTGGGATATTCTCCTTTCTCTATGAAATTCTAAATATCAAAGTACCATGGAAGGTCATCAGTACTTTCTTCAATAACAGCTATCATCTCATACGCTGGATTTCTCTTTTGCTCAATTATTAAGGGTCTCATTCACACTCCGGGTGGTATGTCAATCATAGATGCTAGGGTGGCCAGTGTGTCGATGAACTTGTTCTGCAGTCTTAGCACGTGGGTGAAAATCATTAATTCAAAGCACGGTATCAGCTTCTCTAGCTCTTGATGATAGAGAATTAAAGTTAAATTCCTGACCTTCCATTCTCCTCTTGCTTGCAAAACTACCAGTGCTGAGTCTCCAATGACTTCCAGTTTTCTTGCCCCTAATTCTAAGGCTACCTCCAATCCCACTAAACATGCTTCATACTCAGCCTGATTGTTGGTGACTTTAAATTTGAGTGTTAAGGACAACGGAACATGTGAATCATCAGGGGTGACAAAAAGGACTTCTATTCCATAGCCATATTGATTGGATGCGCCATAAAAAATAGAGTCCATTTGTCATCCCCAACTTTCATTAGCTGTTCGTCGAGAAACTAGAATTCCGTGTTTTCATCCCCATCAACTAGTTGGTCGGCCAAAAATTCTACCACTGGTCTGCCTTTTACTGACTTTTGGGTGACATATTGGAGATCAAACTCGGATAATAGCAGAAACCATCAGGCCAGCCTTCCTGTTAGTGCCGACTTTTCAAATAGGTACTTCAACGGGTCCATCTGGGAGATGATATTCATTGTGAAAGATAGCATGTAATGCCTCAATTTTTAGGAAGCCCAAACCAAGGCCCAACACGTCTTCTCCAGCAGCGTGTACCGTATTTCTGACCTGGTCATCTTCTTGCTTAAGTAGTAGACGGCCTTTTGGATTCTGGTTTCTCCCTCTTGTGCAAGCATGCATCCCATAGCTGAATCAGTCACTAACAAATAGAGGATCAGTGGCCTGTCAGGTTCGGGAAGAGCTAGAACAGGAGGGTTTTGTAGGTACTGTCGTATGGCATCGAAGGCATCTTGGCATTTTTGATCCCACTCAAACTTGACTCCCTTCTTCAGTAAGCGGAAGAGGGGCTCACAGGTAGTTGTCAATTTTGTGATGAAGCGGCTGATGAATTAAATCTTTCCCAGAAAACCCCTGACTTCTCGCTCGGTCCTCGGAGGAGGCATTTCCAAAATTGCTTTGATCTTTGAGGGGTCGACTTCGATGCCCCGTTGGGTGATCATAAATCCAAGCATTTTTTCAGCAGTAACTCCAAAGGCATATTTCTGTGAGTTAAGTCGCATCTTATACTTCTAAATCTTTTCAAAGAACTTTTACAGAGCTGTGATGTGGCCCTCTCGATCCTTGGATTTAACTATCATATCATCCGCGTACACCTCGACTTCCTTATGTATCATGTCATACAGTAGAGTAGTGGCAGCCCTTTGATAGGTGGCCCCTGCATTCTTTAGACCGAATGGCATCCCGCGATAACAGTAGGTCCCCCAAGGTGTGGTGAACATCATTTTTTCTCTGTCCTCGGGATCCATTAAAATTTAGTTGTATCTAGAGAAGCCATCCATGAATGACAGCAAGGCATGCCATGCTGTGCTGTCTACTAAGACGTCGATGTGTGGTAGTGAAAAGTCGTCTTTTGGGCTAGCCTTGTTGAGATCTCAAAAATCTATGCAGACTCGGATACGATTATCTTTCTTCAAAATCGGTACGATGTTAGGTACCCATTTCGGATATTCGGTTACCATTAAGAATCCAGCGTTGATTTGCTTGGCGACTTCTTCTTTGATCTTTAGAGCCTACTTTGGTCGGATTCGCCTTATTTTTTGTTTAACCGGTTTAGCATCAGGATATAAGGAGATATGGTGCTGGACAATGTCAGGATCAATTTCGGGCATATCCTCGTAAGACCATGCAAATACATTTTTGAATTCTTTTAATAAAATTATTAGTTATTTTTGTTCAACTGAGGATAAAGAAGAACCAATTTGAATATTTTGCAGGTTAGTTTCATTCCCCAGATTTATTGACAAAGTTTCTTCAATTATTGGTTGGGCATGCATTTTTTCTTCTCTTTTTATTAAAAATTTTATTTCTTCAGGGATATTCCTGTCGAATTCAAAATCGTTAAAAAGTGTATGAAATAAATCAAACAAAATAGAGTAACCAAAAATCTTATTCATTTCATTAAAAAACATAGGGGATTACAAACTCGATGGTAAAAGCATGGAGAGGAGCACCAACAGATGTACCATTGACTACAGACTCTGACTTAATTTTGGACTCATGATAGATGACCTGCTTATTACAAAACTCGATGGTCCAATTCTTCACCTCTTTCATAGCCGCATCGACGATGAGCTTAGTACAGTCTACGGGTGCACTAAAACCCATCATGAAGCTATCAGATTCGGTTATGCACAACTGAGCCATATTCTCATTAAACAGCATTCCCATGTCAGCTCCATCAAGCTTGTCAACTTAGTCCTCTCCCTGAACCTTATTTTCCTCCTTCTCTCCTTCCATTGTTTCTTCCTCTTCCGGGTCAGATAGCTGGTGGCTGAAAAAGATCTCTAACCCCGGTAACTTTTGATTAGTTTTTTCGTCGATCTATGGTTCCGAAAAGCCACAATACGAGAAATATTTCCCTTTCTTGATGAAGTATCCATTTAGCGTCCCAGAATAATTGACCTTTCGTCCCCTTTTAGGCCCTTCCAGATCTTCTTTTGTTGGCTCATACCCAAGACCAAAATGGTGCAAAGTCGGCAATACCTGAATAGGTTTTGGGATTCCCTGCAGCTTACGTCCCAATCCCATGGTCGAGAAGAAAGACATTTTCCTCATCATCATTAAAGCTCGTGGGTTGGCATACCTTTTTTCTTCATTCATCAGCGTTTGAACAGCTTGTGCTTCATCGAATCAGAAACCACTAAGCAACACATCATCTTCACTATGCTGAACTTCTAGTAGAGTTGTGCCCTCTTCTCCTTTCAAATGGTGAATACTATCTTCTCCCTGAATGGTAAGGACTTCCCCGTTCTTCATCAATTTCAATTTTTAGTGAAGGGTAGATGGTACCGCCTGAATATTTGGGTTATGTAGCCACGGCCTGCCAAACAGCAGGTTGAAGGAGGCCGACACATGAAACACATGAAATTCAATCGACGTCTCTAGAGGTCCTATTGAAACGTTGAATGACACCAGTCCTAGCACGTCTCTTCTCATGTTGTCATAGGCTCGTACCCCTTGATTGCAGGGAGTGAACTGGTCTGGCCTCATTCCTAAACACATGGCCGTCCTCAATAGGAAAACGTTCAAGGTTGACCCGCTATCGATGAGGGTAACCAAAACCCATTTTTCTAGGCACTTGAAAGGTGATATGAAGTAGTTTGTTGTGACTTTTTCCCTCAGCGAGCAAATTTTTATCAGAGAAAGAAATGAATTTTGATTCAACCGTCGACATAATCAATCCAACCAGTTGCTCCAAGGTGGCCTCTATCGAAACGCTGGCTTTATTCAAAACTTTCAGCATAGCTTGCCTGTGTTTGTGCGAGGCCATCAGCAATCCCCAAATGCTGATGTTAGCTTTCGTCTTTTTCAACTGTCTCAATACAGCATCATCTTCCTCCTCTTGCTCTGTCTCTTTCCTTTTTTCACGTAGCTGTCCTTTCTCTAGCTGAGCTGGCTTAAAGTGTCGTCCACTTCTAGTTAGGTATTCCACGCCATCTTCGGGATCCCATAACCCTGGCATCACATTGCCAGTCTGTCTTACTTCATACAGAGGGCTTTCAAATGCCCACAATTTAAGTCACTAATGGCTGCCCTTTCCCTTCTTTCTTCGTTATCTTTAATAGCCCATGTATTATCGATTTCCTCCCAGATGTCCTCTTTAATAATATTCACTTGCTATTCCTAAGTGGCCCAAAAATTAATCCACTCGGCCCCATCAGATTTTAACACAATCCTTACCAGCCAATAGGACTGCATTTCATTGACGTACACTTCTTCCTCAAAAAGTTAGAGAAGGGTGATTCCATCAAGCACATGGCCAAACCCGTAAGGTCGACTCGGGTAATCCAATGGCCAACCATCTTCTTCGTTGCACTTCTCCTTTTGTTGGTAGATTTGGATTAGCGGTCGATACCATTCTCAGGCATCATCATTCCATTCTTCTATCCTGTCTCGACTGCCCCTAATCATCATGAATGAGCATGCTGTTTGATCCTCAGTTATTAAAACATGAGGGCGTGGTAGGTGCGATGGACAGATGTGCTGACTCGGGTCCTCCAATTCTCCCAAAAACATGTAATTTATCCCAGTCTGCCTGGCATGATTTGGCAGTGAATTAGTAGTGGCATTTGGTTTTGGGATGACAGATGGTGATGGAATCACCTTGTTTATCAATGAGGTTTTGAATCTCGTGACAGAGTCTCAAATACTTGTCAGTTAGGTGCCCATGGCCTTGGTGGAAGGCGCAGTATTGGGAAGCATTGAACCTTGGTGGTAGGGAATTAGGAACAAGCATGGGGTCCAATGGCTTGATGAGCCCCTTCTCGACAAGTTAATTCCGAGCGGTGGACAAAGAGATATTGAGGGGGGTAAAGACCCTTCTCGGCTTTTGTTGCTATTGGCCATTGTTTGACTGTTGAAGATTGTTCATTGGATGGGTGGAAGGATTCAAAAGGTTCACCTCACCTGAGCGAGTTGCGGATTGATTTTGGTTGGTTGCAGGAAAGTTCCTTCTTGGTGGTTTCTATCTTGGCTCAGCTTTTTTAATATCCCCGTACTGGATAGCATCCCTTATCTGGACCCCAGCATCAAACAATTGTTCGAATGTGGAGAGTGGCTACGTGATCAAGTAACGCTTCAATGGAGACTGCAAGTTTTTTACCACCATCCTTACTTGCTCTTTTTTTGAAGGTCAATTTGTCATCTTAGCGGCCTTACCCCTCCATCGGGCCAGGAAGTCAACAAAAGATTCCCTGTTCTCCTGTCGGGTTATTTCGAGCTCTCGAGTAGTTACATCCAATTGGACGTGGTAACTATACTGGCTGATAAAAACTATTGCGATGTCTTCCCAAGTTCTAGTTTTTGCTACATCAAGGGAGAGAAATCATTTCTGGGCTGCCCCAGAAAGAGATCGGTGAAAAAGCTAAGCCTTCAACTGGTCATCGATCCCCATTGGCGACAAGGTACCAGCGTACATTCGGAGATGAATTCTGGGGTCTCCGATTCCGTCAAACTTTTCCATGTCCAGCTTTTTGAACTTTTCTGGCAGTTTTGCATCTGGGAACATGCAAAGTCCCCCTACATCGAGCATATATTCCTCAACTCCCTTGGCTTTTCTGAGGACCTTTTCCAACATGTCAATCAGTGTAGATTCTTTAGACTGCGCAGTGTTTTCCTCCTCAACTATCACCTGACGAGGGTTCCGTGGTGGTGGTGGGACAACTTGCGGTCCATCGGGAACTTGGTTATCATCCCAAAAGTCTTCTCCATTCTCGTTCGTCTCATCTAGTTGTCCGTTCGCAACAGGAATACAGGCCTGAATTGCCCGAATCTGTGCCTGACATTGCGCTTGAGCCTGGGTTTGTTGCTCTACGGATCTTTGTATATCAGTAATCGCCCTCATTAGGGCTGCTAGACTCATCTCATTTTTTGCCATTTCAGCTGACTCAGTCGGCTGCTCAGATACCCTACAAAGTCTTTCTGTCACTGATCTTTCCCAGACACATATTGATTGTACTTTTCTCAGCCCAATGGTAATCCTACAGAGAAACTTGGATCCCAAAAACAAAATAACTAGTATTAGACACTTCCTGGGCAAATATTCGATCAGCAAATAGTAGATATCTCAAATTTCCAAAATAGCAGATCATGAGCAGATAACCATGGAAGCTATAACAATGCCCCTACCGGGCTCACATGGGTAGCATAACAAGATGACTCAAAAACCACTATGATGGCTAAAAGGGGGATCAACTAAAATCTAGGGGGGAGGTTTGCCTAAAAAAAATTGATAGCACTATGGCAAGAAACAAAGCTATGCTCACCAGATTGGTTTGATCTAAAAAGCATGACGGTAGATGAATAATTCTCGAGGGTATTACAAGACTTTGAAAGAAACGAGCTTTTGTCAAGGGGAGGGAACTAACGACCTGAGAAGATCCCAGAGGAGAGAAAAACCACCCTAGGAGCTAAGACGAAACACGGTCATGATGACGATAAGAAAAATCAAAAGTGGTGAGAAATAAAACCCAAAAAAGAACCCAAAAGAAAAGCTAGCCTAAGCAAAGGATAATAGAAAACCAAGGTCGAATCTGGAGAAAGAACTAGCATAAGCTGAACATGCAAGCTTAACAATAGCAATCAAAACATGCAATAAAAAAAACACATAATCCTACTAGGGTCAGTGTTACCTAATGGGGAGTTCTAAGTTCACTATATGCAAAAGGTCAATTTTGGTCAATTGAAAAGGGTACCTTCTGAATAGAGTCGGGTATATACTTCACATGTAGGACATGGTCAAATAGTACGCCCGAACTCTTTTATCGCACCTATGATAGCGTACAGTCAGTAAGGCCGTCTTCCCAACAATCCCTGAAAGGAATTAACGTTCAGGGTATCGGGTCGACAAGGCAGGGGGTTTGACGAACAACGCACATGCATGCAAAAATGCAGATGAGAGATACATATTAAGAACCAATGATGTTTTCAAATCTAGCCCTCTTATTTGATTTTATAAATCAATCCCTAGCGGAGTCGCCATAAAATAATGTGGCTTTGGAATTTAGGGGTCATTTTAAAAAATGTTCAAAAATAAGAAATTCAAAGAATGTTTAAAAAAATAAAAATCTTTTAACACCTTGAAAACCAAATTTTGAAACCCCTTTTTGTTGAAAATAGAGTCGCCACTTAGTTTTTTAAAAAATTAAGAAAAACAAAATTAGCTACTGATCTTGAAAACGTTAACCAGAGAAAAATGATTCGGGGGCTAAGGTACGAATCAGGGAAGGTGTTAGGCACTATGCTCGCCCAACCGTAAGGTTGGCCTCTACTAATCATCATTGGTTATTTAATATGATTTTTTAAATGCATACAAATAAAAAAAATAGAGGCAAAGAGAGAACATTTAAAATCAACTATGAAAAATACACAATATATGTACATAGCACTTCAAATCAAAATAAATAAGGGAATAAAATCCTAAATCCTACGGCATACAATTTCTATTTAAAGGATACATGGACCACTCCCGCATGTAATAGTGTTAAAACAAACCTAAACTAGCATGATTCAAATAAAAGAGTAAAAATAGGTTAAAGATGCTAAAATTACTTAAACATAATTTATTGCAAAATGACCTAAACTACCCTAAACATGCATTTAAAAAAAATAACTAAAACATGCATATCACAAACATTCATTTAGAAAAGAAAAATATGAACATGATAAATACTAAAAATGAAATATGCACAAGAATTCAATATTTTAAGAGAGAAAAAGTCTACTAATAAATGAAATAAAAATAAAAGTGTTTTAACAAAAGAGAGTTTGCGAAGAAAAAGAAAGTGAAGAAAAAGTTTATAAAATAAAAAGATGCCATATGAAAAGGTTAAAAAATACTATTAAAAGAGAACTTAACTATTTACATTTTTATGAAAATAAAAGAAAAAGAAAAGAAAGAGAAGAAAGCAAAAGAAATGAAAATAACGATAGGAAAATTATAATGCCATTTAAAGATGATAATTAACTTAAAAGTCTTTTTGTAGTTTTTGGGTTTAACATAACAAGAGAAAAGAAATATATAAAAGGTGCTAAAAAAAAGCTAACGTTGAAATAAGATATAACATTATATGGGAAATAAAACATAATAATAAGAAATGAAAAGAAGATACTAGAAAGAAAAGTCATATTGTTAAAAAAAAAAGAAAGAAAAAAAAGTGAAAAATAAGAGCTAGCAAAAGAAAATTAAATTAATACTAATATTAGAACATTAATTAATGCTTAAAAGAAAAATGGACGAGAAAGAAATAAATATTAGAATATTAGAACAAAGCAAAGAAAATAAAGGAACATTAAACTTAATATTATAAGAAAAAAAAGGAGAAAGTAAATACTAGGAAAGAAAATTAAGTTAACTAAAAGAAGGGAAAATAAAATTAAATATTAGAACATTAAATTAACATAAAAAAAATAAAAATAAAATATTAGAATTAAATTAGTGTAATATTGATGATTGCAACCACTTTTATGTAAGTGCTTTGATTATACCAATTTACAACATTAACAAGTTGTAATTGTTAGAAATATCAGCACTATTTAATGATTTTAGTTAAACTTTAATATAAATGAGCAAATAAATAAACAAGTAATCTAAAACTTGAATTTAAACACAAACATAGCAACTAATAAGTAATGCAAGAATGTAGTTGAAAAAAGTAAACAAATATTAACCCGATCGCTCCAAAAGAAAGAAGATGGAGGTAGAAGGATCGGGGATTCAAGCAGAATACCTGGATTGTTACGGAATCCTCAAATTGGAGAAATGTGCTCCAATACTCCAATCCTCGGGTAGTGATCCCAACTAGGGTTGTAGGAATTTGGAGACTCGGCTTACGGTATTTCGGTAGAGTTTTGGCGTCGAGGCTCGAAATTACTCAGAGTTTCAGCAGAATTTCTCTTACTAAACTTCTCTATAATTTTTATGTCCTTGAAAACGTACCAGAGGTACGATTTTTATAGAGTTTCTCAACCAGTGAGATGTTGACACATTTTTAGACACGTCATGCCATTTGGAGTTGGCGGCTGCCACAATGTGAGTTGGCGGTCGCCATATTGGGGTTGACGGTCGCCATGTTGGAAAAGGTTCCACAAGGTTCTATTGGCGGTCGCTACAATAGAGTTGGCGGTCACCAGGTTTGGGAATTGCTTGAACAACAAGTTATTAATTTTGAAGGTTTTTTATAGTTAAAAGTTCAAATTTCGAGCTTGGATCACTTTTCGATGATCGAACTGAAGCACTTGTTCCACCTATTTTCATCATCGGATCCACCTAAGATTGGGTGGGGTCAAATTGGGGTGTCTACAGGTATCATCAATCCCATTCACATGATGTGGATCCCATCGCTGTATAATAAACGCCGTTATCCAACTCATTGGGATTATAAACCCATAAAAGATCGCACCCTTTAATAAATTAAAATAACGAATACTAAATATATGTGTCTAATAATTATTTTGAGATTAAGAGTATAAGCACTCATAATAACCATGGAGTATAAATTAATTTATATAGTCAATATAAAATTAATTATCTCAAGTTGATCCTATTCAATACACACAAAGTGGACTAACACAATGAGTCGAAACAATTATCATTCTCCATAATCAGGATAGATTTACTAAAATATTATGCTATAATTATACTGACAGTGTATCCAATTTCATCTAAGACTATGAACTAAAAATTTATATTCTAAAAGAACCGATAATCTAGTATTTTGTGTGTAAGCCAAACTCTGCACACTAGATTAAATACTATGTAGATTAAAAGACACCCATGCACAGTATTAAATAAATAATGAAACACATACATTGCTCATTAAGATTCTCATAAAAATAAAAAAATTAATTTTATTAATAAATAAAGTTAAATACTAAAATTTAAAACCATGATTTTTAGTATACAACTTTGACATCTATATGTGGCAACCAGAGAGATTTGCAGTACAAGGCAAGGAAGATATGGTGTTCAAGTTGAGTAAGAGTCCGTATGGTCTAAAACAAGCTGCAAGGCAGTGGTATAAGAAGTTTGATAGCTTCATGTAGAGTACTGGGTTCACAAGACTAGAGGCAAACTATTGTTGCTATGTCAGGAGCTTTGACAGTTCCTATATCATCCTATTACTATACATGGACGATATGCTCGTTATTGGGCCGTGCATCGAGGAGATCAACAAGTTGAAGAAGTAGCTGTCAAAGCAGTTTGCTATGAAGGATTTGGAAGTTACCAAGAAAATCCTTAAGATGAGGATCATCATAGACAGAGCTGAAAGGACCTTGAGACTCTTATACATTGAATATGTGAAGAAGGTACTTAGTAGGTTCAACATGAACGGTGCAAAACCTATAAGTACACCCTTAGCTAGCCACTTCATGCTAACTAAGGATCAGTCTTTGAAGACAGAACAAGAGTAGGAGCACATGAGTAAGGTCCCCTATGCATTGCCTACTGGTAGCCTAATGCATGCCATGGTCTGTATAAGACCATATATCGCACATGTAGTGAGAGTAGTCAGTAGGTACATGAGTAATCCAAAGAAGCAGTAGTAGGCTGTTGTCAAGTGGATTCTAAGGTACTTGAAGAGAACTACAGAAATGTCTTTGTATTTCACGAGGACATAACTGAAGCTATAGGGTTACGTGGGTGTTAATTTAGCTGGCAATATTAATAATTTAAAAAGTAACACCGGGTTTTTTTTACACCTTGGGAGGTATAGCAGTAATTTGGGTCTTAAAGCTGCAGAAGATTATTCCACTTTCTACTTTAGAGGACGAGTATGTTGCTGTGACAACGGCTAGAAAGAAAATGGTATGGTTACAGGATTTCTTGGATGAGTTAGGTAAGAAGGTTGACAAGGAACACTCTATAGTGATAGCCAGAGCGCTATCTTTCTTACCAAAAATTTGGCATTCCACTCCAGCCAGAGCGCTATCTTTCTTGCCATAAACCTTGGATTCCACTCCAAAATGAAGCACACACAGTTGAGGTACCATTTCATCCACTCCTTACTTGATAGTGGTCGGTTAAGTCATGAGAAGATTGGTGGAGCAAAGAATCTAGCTGACATATTGACCAAGGGGGTCACCATTGACAAACTGAAGCTGTGCTCAGCTTCAGTTTGTCTTCAGGAATAGAAGAAGGAAGTATGGATCACACGTGGTTTGTTTGGACTCTTGATTGTTTGAAGGTAATGATATGTTATTTGGGGTATCTCAAAGCTTGAAGCAGATTTACTTGAAGTGGGAGATTATTAAGGAATGTGAATAAGATTCCATCTGGAGACAGGACTGCTTGAGAGGTCAAAAAGGGTCTGCACCAGTTTGCTGCTAACCTGTGTTGACCGCTCGATTAGTCTGTACGAGGAATGCCCTGTTATTGGCTGTTAGGTTTGCTGCAGCCGTAATAAGTTTTCATATTTTTTCTTTTCTTTTAGATTTCCTCTCCCAAGAACTCTCTTCCCTTGTAACTTTCAAGAATATAGTGAAAGTGTGTGATCCCGTGGGCGTAGGCACAATTTATCGAACCACATAAACCTCTATGTGTGATTGTGTGATTGTTTTTTCCTTTCTTTGTGTCTTTCTTCTTTGTTCTTATTATGAGGATTGCACGATCTTTGGTTGATCCTAGGCGGGATTAGTGATAGTTTTCTAATCCTCTTTTAGGGTAATATACTGAAAATAATATTTTTAGTATTTAATTTTATTTTAATAAAATTAAAATTTTATTTTATGAGAATCTTAATGAACAATGAATGTAATATTATTTCTTTAATATTATACATGGATGTCTTTTATTCTGTAAAGTATTTAATCTGGTGTGTAGAGTACGGCTTACACATAGAAGATCAGATTTTAGGTTCTTGCAAAATATAAGTTATTTGTTCATAATTTAGATGAAAATGGACATACCATCGATATGGCTGTAGCATAGAGTTTTAAAAGGCATATCTTAGTTACAAGGAATAGATAATAGCGTTGTCTATTATTCTGACTCTCTGTGCTAGTACACTTTGGGTGTATTGAACATGACACATTGGGGTAATTAATTTTATATTGACTATATAAACTAATTCACATCTTAAAGTTATTATGAATAGTGTTTATACTCTTAATCCTGAAATAATTATTAATTTGCTTATATTTAATATTCGTTGTTTTGATTAATTATAGGGTGCGATTTTATATGTATATTTTTGGTGAGTTAGATAGCAATATTATTTATATGGTAAATATTAATTATTGACCGAATTCATGTCTCGAATGATCGGAATTGACGATACCCCCTTTAAAAAGTTTATAAGTTTTGACTGGACCAAACTCTACAGATGGATTTGATTATTCGATGGTCAATTAAGCTCACTACAACAAAAAATAGATTTTTCAGTACAACAAAAATCATCGGTAAAAGTCTAATTGAGTAGGTAATAGTGTGTGCCGACATAAATTAGTGCATCGCCAGGTTGTTGGTAAGAAGGCGCCACAAAAAGATTTCATTAACATATAGTCTATACGTTGGCAAAAAAGATGAATTTGCCAACATGATTTTACGTCGCTAATAGCTAAATTTCGTGTCAGCAAATACATGATTCGTTGGCAAAAATCATTCATATCTAGACTACTTTGACACTTTTTCCAACGATAAAAGTTGTCAACAAAAGTAATTATGATATTTTAAATTTTATTACTTTGCCGACACATTAAAATGTGTCGATAATGGCAAATATTTGTCCACAAGTGAGATCATCGCCAAAAGTATTATATTATAGTTTTTAATCCCGGTTCCTTTTGTCATTTTTTTGTCATTTTTTTAATTTTCATTTTTGTCAAATTATAGTTCTTTAAAAAATGGACAATGAAAAATTCATCTCACATACATTCAATCCAAATCAAACTCTACTCATATATCCACATTTGAAGAGTAATTATCAACACAAAATATCTAAAATTATAATCATTAATCCCAAATTGAAGTGCATTCTAAAGGTAAGAACCAAATTCAAGTATAAACTGAAGTAAGGCATCAAAAAATAAACTAAAGTACGTCTTTCTTCATTCTTGTCCAATAAAACTGACGACACAAGTCGTGGTACATCTTCGTGCCTCCAGAATGCACTGTAAGGCGTGAATGATGACACTCACGTAGTATGTCCGCACGACATGACTCCAGCACAAACAACCTCCCTACTAATCTCAGACTCATATATGATCCCATAATCCATCCTGCTGTATCCTCTCCACTAGCGACACGGTCCCGTATCATCTGAGCTTCCTGGCCTGTCAGCTGGACCTCTAGTACACGTGCTATCAACGCTGGTCGAGTAACTACTGAGAACAAGGTAGCGCCCGTCACTGTCTCTCCAAGACACAAATCAAACTCTCCAACATCTCTAAGCATATCCCACTCACGTATAGCTACAGAAGCTAACGACCCGTATTGAAATGCATTCTAAAGGTAAGAACCAAATTCAAGTATAACCAAATTCAAGTGCACTAAAATCCATAAGCTAGTTATCTAAGTATCCAAAAATTAATCCAATTATAAAGTTACTCGAATTCTACTTAGAGAAGAGAAGCAACTTCATCATGTCTTTCACTGAATGTGTCATCGTCACTTTTGCTATCCGGAACTAAGCCTGAAATGCTAGCCGAATCAACCCCTGCTTTTACTGCTAATACTTACAAAACATTTTGAAATGTTGTCATGGTCTTTTTATAATTATCCACTTTTTTCGCAAAGCAACTGCCTCTAGATCAAGCCCTTTAGATCGTACAATCTTCGTTTTATTAGACTTGTCCTGTAATAAAACAAAAGCCAACCAAACAATAAAATCCAACCAAACAAAAAAATCAATGATATATAACTATTGCAAAGTGTTAATACTAATTTAACAAAATCAATTAAGGGTGCCTTCCATTTCTCGGTCTCCCACACATTGTCAATCACGTATACCCAATCATCTAGCTTACAAGGATGTAATGGATGGCTCCTGGGGTCAGGAACTTGGATTCAATTTTCAATCATCCATTTTCACTTTATTTCCATTTAGCTATAATTTCCATTATAATTATCATACAAACATGGACTCTCAATTCACATTCATTAATTTTTAATGAACCCAAATTGATTTACTATGAAGTCCAATTAGGTAATCCATGAGTAAATAAAAAAAGTCATTATTTTCACAAGTTTCTCAACTAAATTATAAATTTAAATTATAATCATTATACCAAACAGTATACAGTTCAACCTTTGTTACATAGTCTCAGTCAGAATGAAATTCAAACATTCCAATTGCTTTCAATAAGATTAAAACTCACTAAATTGTAAATCACATTCATTAGTCATGAACATGCCTTTCACCCCACAACTAGCCAATTGTACCAATCAAATTAACATCTCACTAAGTTCTCCGTGTATCCCACTCATCATCCGATTTTTATAAAATTAAGTCATATACACTCAAACCCCAAAAGTGGTATGACACTTTTATATATAACAGGAGTATTCGTGTAATCTCATAATACTTAAATATAAATACATGCTAAGATGAAAGGTCTAATTAAGATCCCTAAACCTATTTCTCTAATGTCTCTCTCATGTCTTCTTCTCTTGTTTTTTC
Source organism: Heliamphora exappendiculata (assembly GCA_034768845.1). NCBI lineage: Eukaryota > Viridiplantae > Streptophyta > Magnoliopsida > Ericales > Sarraceniaceae > Heliamphora > Heliamphora exappendiculata. The sequence continues at coordinate 16,116 of JAOTRH010068748.1, read as the reverse complement.
TTCTCTTCTTCTCATTTAATCCTAATTCTATATTGTACAATTTTTCTAATATGAAAAAAATATAGTTTTTGAAGATTCTTAGTGTGAGACCTTGACCTATTTCATTTTTGGAATAATTTTAGAATTTATGGAGTTTGAGTTAATCTTTGACCTCGGGTGTTGGGGTTTGTGCTTCTTCACAGTAGAACAATAGGTGCGTATGGGTTTTACGCTTGTTCGGGTTCCATTGAGGCTTGTTAGGTTTGGTTTAAGGCTAAAAAATCAATTTTTACGCAGAAAAACACTCTGCCCAGTAGTTCGGTCGACTGGAGAGCTTGGCCCAGTCGACTGAACCAAAAATTTGGAGTTCGGTCGACTGGACATAGGGGTTCGGTCGACTGAACCGTGGCGGTGGGCATTTTTTTTGAGGTTTCCAGCAGGTTGCTCAGTCGACTGAATTGGGGGTCCAGTCGACTGAACTGAGAATTTTGGTGTTTTTCTATAAATATCTGAGGCTGAGATATTTTGATGAAGCTTTCTTTCAAGCTAAGTTTTGGTTCTCCCTACCTTCTCTATAGATTTTGATGAGCCCGAGGCTCGATTTTTAGCAAACTGTCTGTGGATCCTCGCTATTGGTGCCGGGGGCTTCGCATATATCTGGACAGAATTCAATTTTGTCGAGATTTAATTTTCGAGACGTCGGATTTTGACCCAATGAGGTAGGATTCTAGACCTACTGCTATTATGAGGGTGTTATATGTAATTATATGTGTTTTTACCGGGTAAAAAATGCATCAAATGTCATATTTTCTGTTTAAGCCTTATTTTTTTGATAGAAAGCATGTAGTTAGCTTTTCTTGGCTTATAGTACTGTATGACATGTGGTAGTATAGTTTTCAAAGATTTTTCTTGAAAATAGTAAAAAATAGTAGTTTTGTAAAAAATCTCAACACTTGGTGTTTTGGAGGTTTAGAGCTTGCCTTTGGGGTTGAGTCTCAGGTTTTGAAACGTTTTGTTGAAAATAAGAAAAAATATTTTAAAAATGTTTTGTTGATATCCATGTTGATGGATGGATCTTTATACATGTATAATGTATTATTTTGAGAAAATGTATTCGTAGTTGAGCTACGTACTATTTTTTTAGAAAATTATCTAGATGTACCGGGATGACGTGTATTTGGCACGAGTTGTCCTCAGTAAAAGTTCAAAAATATGCGCAGTGTAGGTACCTTTGTTATCCTTCGGGGTAGTTCCCGTAAAGAAGGTTGGTTTAGGTGCTCTTTTCCCTTGGGTTGTTGGGCCCGTAAAATTAACTTTTACGTCGTGGTGCTCCGTATAGAACTTGTCATTACCTAGCAGGGCTTAAGTGGTTCAAGACTAGGGTAATTGACAAGTGTCTATAGTCGCTACCTTTATCTGTATGACAGAGTCGGTACATATGATCATATTTTTCTTTTTTCTGCGATGGTACATTCCGTGAGGGAACGATGTTTTGATTACTATTTTTCCTTAACTGTGGTGGTTTATTTGCACTATTTGCAACACATGATTTGAAGGATGAAAATATGGGTTTTGTGAAATGAAAATCGTTTTGGGAGACTGGTGTAGTTTGACGGAAAAACTCGGGGTTTTATGATGTAAAACCTTTTTAGCTTTGTGGTTGAGTTAGCTCCCACTCTATGATATGCATAGTTTGATAGGTAGCTTATACCTGTTGTATATGTTTCATGTTTATCTGTAATATGTTGTAAATCGTATACTATGATTATGGATGTATGCATGTTTTAATAATTTTGAGAGAACCTTGGGTTGTTGTTGGTTTTTGTTGTTTCATATTACGTTTTTCATTGTTGGGATCAACGGTTTACAAATGAGATTTTCAAATGATTTATTCTTCATTTAAACTCTTGTGCGTCGAGGAAGATTTTTGGAACGACCTAAGCTTCTTTTAAAATAAAAAGAATTTCTTATCCAAAACTCGTATTTTGTTTTTAAAGGCTTAGCTTGTGAGGCTGTAACTGTAGTCTTTTGGCTACTCTTTTAAATCAATAAACTCTCGGTAGTACGTTTTTACAAACGTTTTGGCCTTGTTTGATATTCTGGTTTTAAATCTCTTTTGTTCGGGCGGTTTGGTGGTTGTTCTGTGGATTTTTGCAATGTACAAGTAGATATAGTTCTCGATTAGAATTATTCCCCATTGTGTAATAACTCTCTTACCAACTGTGTATTAGTTTTCACACAAGAAGTTTGCATTAAGAATCCGAAAGGAATGATCAAACCAAAAAAGGTATCATGATTAGCATTGTGATTGCTGAAGAGCTGTTCTTTATCATGCAGCCCTATATTTTTGAAAATGTGCGACTCTGAAAGAAAAGCATTAACATTCCAAAGAGCAATTCATATAGATAGCAGGCCTCAAAAGTCAACCCCAAGGCCATTTCATAGACTACTACTAAAAAATAAAATTCCATTCTTGTCAATTTTAACTATACCATGTCAGCGTGTAAAATTCACTGTTAAAGCAAAGTACAAATCGAAGTTGTAAACATATATTATGATTAGCATTTTGATTTTTACCTATGTATAAAATTTTTCGGTAATGAATTTTTTATTTACCAATGCATAATATGTTGGGAAAAGTAAATGAACTTATCGTACCCAAAAATATGTTAACTTTTACCAACGTACAGAATTTGTCGGTATTGAGTTTTTATTTACCGACGATCCACATGTTGGCAAAAATAAATACTACGTAGGTAAAAGGTTTACATCCTGATGGTGGGAAAAAGCCAAATATTTTTCAATACTATTTGCCAACGAATGAGTTCTGTGTCGCTAAAACAAAATTTTTTTGAACTTTTGCCAACGTTTTTTGTTTTATTATAGCCAAAAATATATATTTGCCAGCTAAAAATGCCATGCGTTGGCAAATTTAGTCATCAATTGTGCATTTTGTTGCAGTGGTTAAGTGGAAGGATTTAAGAAATTTCAAGATACCGATTAAATTAAATTGTCAGTAATTAAATTTAATTGGCAGGTATTATAAAAATATTAACGTGGGGAGACGAGTTAAGCATTTAATAACATGAGCTTAATGCAAGAAGGACTTAAAATTATGGTTTAGAGTGCAATTACAGTTATTTAGTGGTGTGAACTATAATTTAGTGTTTTATGACAATTGTAAAAACTGCTACAAGGTTTTCATAATTATAGATACCGCTATGAAGTTTTCTTAATTGCAAAAATTGCTGGATATGTATCTGTGTTCCACTAGAAGTCTTTATCATAATTACTCCACAAGTTCCTACTGTAACCCTATAACTATGCGGGTAGGCTGAACCAAATTCATAACTTGTCTTTCAGACTAAAGCTGACCAGGTTCTGCCTGTGAGATCCTGACCCATTTTAATTTTTGTAGCATTTTGATGTGTTGTTTATTGTTTTTACAATAGCATGTTTATGTGCGTTTTATGCGTGTTCGAGCTTAGATATGCATGTTGGGTTGGATACCGGGACCGTTGGGAGTCGTGGTGTGAGGTTTTAAAAAAAAGAAGATATTTTTGTGGCATATAAATATCTAGCCTTAGATATTTTGGTGGAGATATTTTCTTTTGGAAAGCTTAGAGGCTAAGTTTCCTTTTCCAAACAAAAACCTCTACCTTCTCTCTAGTTTTCTCTGGGCCTGGGGCTTTGTTTTTGGCGATCGGGTAGCAGATCCTTGCTATCGGCACAGAGGGCTACGCGTTCATCTGGCCAAAATTTTGTTTCGACGAAGTTTATTTTTTATGGAGTTCGAGGCATCGAGGTTTTAACTCAATGAGGTAGGATCCTAGACTATCTTGTCTTTAAAGGGTACTACGTGCAATTATATGTGTTTTTACCGTTTAAAAATGCATGAAAAGTTGATTTATGTTTCAAAAAGTTGGATTTTGGTTCAAAATCACTTTTTGGTTGATTTTGATTGGAGGAAAAGGGTTTTGAGGCTTTCCTTTTGGTGTATGTTCATTGTTTTGGGTTTGTGTATGCCCATGGGGTGTAGACGGAGTGTTTGGTTTGTTTAATTTGGAGTTGAGAAGTTATTTTCATAACTTGGGTTTGATTCTCACCATCGCCTGTAGCTTATTCTGAATTTTGAGAATTTTAAGTTTTTATGTCGACATATTTTCTATTTGTGTCGACACAATTTCTTTTTGTGGTGTTGAGCACGCTTCAGTGGCTGTTACGTTGAACTCTCTGTTCTTTTGTGTCGACACTAATTTCTGTTTGTGCTGACACCTTTTGTTGTTGGTGTCGACACATTTTCTATTTGTGTCGACACAATTTTCTTCTATTTGTGTTGAGTATTCTGTTGTTGTTTATGTTGACACATTTTCTGTTTGTGTCGACACCTCCGTTGTTTGTGTCGACACATTTTTTGTTTGTGTCGACACTCCACTATTTTTGTCGACACATTTTCTGTTTGTATCGATGCCTCCGCTATTTGTGTTGACATATTTTCTGTTTGTGTCGACACCTAGTGTTGACATATTTTCGGTTTATGTCGACACCTCCGCTATTTGTGTCGACACCCTTTCTATTTGTTTCGATACCTCCGTTGTTTATGTTGACACATTTTCTGTTTGTGTCGACACCTCCGCTGTTTGTGTCGACACCTTTTCTATTTGTGTCGATACCTCCGCTGTTTGTGTTGACACATTTTTTCTTTGTGTCGACCATTTTCTTCCTTGTGTGAGAAGAAGTGTTTTGAGATTGGGGTGAGTTCTAAGAGCCCTTGGTTTACTAGAATGTGAATGTCATATTTTCATATTTAAACCATGTTTATTTGGATAAAAGCATGTTTTGCACTTTTTCTTGGTTTATTACATTATATGACTTGTGGATGTTGGGTTTTCAAAGGATATTCTTGAAAACGGTGGAATAATGGTGGTTTTTGAAAAACAAAATCTCAACACTTGGTGTTTCGGAGGTTTGGAGCTAACCCTTGGGGTTGAGGCTCAGCTTTGAAACATTTTGTTGAAAACGGAGAAAAATATTTTGAAATATTTTTTGTTAATCTCCATGTTGATGGATTAGATCTCTTTTATACATGTGTTGTATAAACTATTTTATGGATTTTGCGTAGTTAAGCTATGGCTGGGTTTTTAAATATTTTCCATAGACATACCGTGACATTGGATTTGTTGAGTTGGGCTTACACTGCTCCTCGGTGGAAGTTCAGAAACGTGCGCAGCGTAGGTGCTCTGTACCTTTGGGTTAGTCCTTGAAAATTGAGTGTGTGTGGGTGCTTTGTACCCTTGGGCTCTGGTCCCATAAATTAAGCAGTAGGTGCTCTGTACTTTCGGGGTAAGGCCAGTAAATTGAATGGTTCAGTTGCCTTCGTTAATGGCGTCGTTGTCGTGACTCCATATAAAAATTTTCATTACTAAGCATGTGGGTCTAGGGTAATGGACGAGAGTTTATAGTTGTTACCTTTGTCGGTGTGGCAGAGTCGGTACATAGGATCTCATTTTATCTTTTCTCCTCGGTGGTGTGGCCTTAGTAGAGCATACTATTTTATTACGACTTATCATTTTGTTTTCCCTCGGTTGTGTGTTCCGAGTGGAAAAATAATATTTTGTTTCCGGTTGTGTGATCTGGGTGAAAAAGAAATCATGTTTATTTACAACTTTTCCTTAACTGTGCCATGATATCTGTGAGGATGATATGCATGATTTTAAGGATGAAAATGTGGGATTTTATGAAGTAAAACTTTTTTGAGGCTCGTGTTAGCCTGATGGAAAACTTGTAGTTTTGGGATGAAAAACCTTTTTGACTCATGTGGTTGCACCTGTATGCTTGTGATTGCATATCCTACTTTACAACTTTATAATCTGTTTCTATTGGGCTTTGGCTCACAGTGTGGGATTTTACTGTAAAACATTTTTCAGGTAAACGTGGTCTGGTAGGTTGACTTGGTGGTGCCCGAAGGAGACTAATGACATGATCCTGTTATCTTGTCTTTGTTAGGTAGTTTATACCTTTCTGTATATGTTTCATGTTTAGAGATAACATGTTACAAATCATATGAGATTCTTATGAATGTATGCATGTTTTAATGCTTTCGAGAGAACCTTAGATTGGTTGTTATTTTCCTTAGTTTCTTACTACGTTTTTTGTTGTTGGGATCAACGGTTTACAAACGGAATTTTTAAATGATTTATACTTCATCAAAACTCTTGTGTTTCGAGGAAGATTTTTGGAACGGCCTAAGTTTCTTTTAAAATGAAAATATTTTTTTATCCAAAACTTGTATTTGTTTTTAAAGGCTTAGCTTATGGGGCTATCTCTGTAGTCTTTTGGCTACTCGTTTAACTCAAATAAATTCTCGGTAGTACGTTTTTACAAAAATTTTGGCCATGTTTGGCTCTCTGGTTTTAAATCCCTTTGTTTGGGCAATTTTAATGGTTGTTTTGTGGCTTTTCGCGTGACCCAGAGTTTAAAGCATGACAACTTGGTATCAGAGCTCTGGGTTCAAATACCTATGAGCTGTGGGAGACGAGAGTGCATCACCTTGTGAGGATGTGTGTGCGCTTGGTTGCCTGTGTTTGGAATATGAGCATGTTGATGTCGTGTATATGTGAGCATGGAGGTTGAACCTTAGGATTGATTAATCTTGCCTTCGGGCGTTTGGACTAACAAACTTGGGAGCTAAGTTAGAAATGTGTTTCATGGACGTGACTTCTAGCTAGGAATCTAAGTGGGTTATCCAAAGTGACGCGTCATTCTTGTTGGTTCTCCTTAATATCGGTGTTATATATGCATAATCGTTGTGGCTATGTGTTAGCATAATTATGTGATATGTGGTATGTGGTATGTGGTAGAAGTAACATGATAGATCGACCTTAGGTTGTCGTGTTTCATGTTTTCTTTCTATATAACCTGTACACCCTTAGAGGCGACGAGACCGTGATTTGGGTCTTAGATGTGCGACTCGGTTGTTATCAATTGCAGAGGTACGATTGTGAGTTGAGCATTGATCACCTAGTATGTTGTGGAATTCATCAGTGAGTTGGGTTCAGCCATGTGAGGTTGGCCTTGGTTTACAAATCGTTGAGTGTTTGAGCAGAGTTTTGTTCAGGTGTAGTCGAAGTATGGTTGATGGCTTTGACTTGGGTAACTGGCTTCTCTAGAGAGTAAGTTACCAGAAGTGATAGTGGTGTTAAGGATAACCTTGTGAGTAGGGGTGATGGGGTGTTGGAAGCCCTAGATCTTAGTTGTTATGATTGGATTATGGATAGTGATTATTCCTTTCGAATTTTTGGTGTACGTGGTTATGGTCTTGTGATGGATTAGGTATGTCGTGAGCCATGCTATGTCATAAGTCGTGTACTCAGGATGGGATATGGATGGGAACATAGTGGATGGGAGCATAGAAATCCTTGGCTGAGTGTATGTTGAGATAGCAGAACATGGGTGGTTCTGGGAATCTCCCTGTTAGCAGGATGTTGATGGTGATCAACAGGATGTTGTAGGTGGTCAGAGTAGTTCTGATGACCTTGGACGTTGTATACCTCCTTGAGGTTTGAGCCTTGAGTTACAAGTGCGTGAGTTTAAGGATATGGGAATGAGTATGAATTACAGTTGTGCTGGGAAGAGCATGGGTTATGGCTGTATGAGAATATGTAAGGGTTTCTGTGAGATTCCTACGGGAATGCAGGTCTAGGGTTTGGTCGATATCCTAGTGACTAGAAAATAGTATTTGGGAACCAGGCTGAGTGCAGGTGGTTGGCTAAGTGTTGTGATCGATGTGAGTGAAAGTGCAGAAGGCGTCTGCATGGTTGTGGGTGTTATTAGTAACTCTAGATGAGAGGTCCCAGGATTGGGTTCCCTTTGTTTGACGCTGTACCTTGGACAGTGGGCTCAAGGTGGTGATGTGATTGTGGTTTGCCTAGCAAGAGTTAAGTTGTGTAGCGGACGGTCTGAGTGTTGTGATCGGAGTTGACAGCAGCTATGTGACTGTAGTCGATGTGGCCTCAAGGTAGGACTTACAGAGTTCTTAGAGGCTAAGTGTTGAGGAGTACTCCCAGTACACTGAGATTGGGTCACGGTTTCTTATTGGCTCTTTTCTTTCCTTTAGATGGAAGGAGGAAGAGAGTTTTCTTGTAGGCGATTATCTTGTAGACAATTGTCTGGTGCAAGTTGTTTCATCTCAGTTGGATGGAGATGCCAGGTTCTTGATTGGTTCAGATTAGGTTATGTTCTAAGACTGTGGAATTTTGGTGGATTTGTACCCGTGTTGTGACCCTTAGAGTTGTGACTCAGGGACTTGTGTTTCCATGATTGGGTGATTATAAGATGGATTCTTCATAGCCTCGACGCGTGGTGCGAGACGCTCTACATCTGAATGTCTGTGTGTGTGACCTGGGATCCGATTGCTCCCGCGGTTGGGAACCATAAAGAATTACATGATGGGGTTAGTATTCTCCCGTGGTGAACGACCGTATAAGAGTACATGTGAGTGTGGTAAGCATGATAGGTCGTGGTAACCTAGTCAGTGTGGCTTGTTTGTGTGATATGGGTTGTGTTCCCTCTGTTGTTTGTTCTTGATAAACAAAGGGGTTGGTGTTGAGATGTAGAGTTCTTTTTAGTGATCAGTTGAGGATCGTTGACCGTTGTGTGCGTATGGTTGGTGTCTTGGGTTTGACTATTCTACTATTGTGGACTCAAGGAATTGATATATGTGTTCTGCATTAGAGTTGATGTTAGATGTCAGTCGACCTGCTCGCTTTGTCGGATCACAACATTTGATTTGTCAAACGACGGAGATCGTGTTTGATTTGAGGGTTTGCTGAGATTGGTTTCTTGGTATTCCAGATAGGTTAAGTGAGCTTCTCTCTGGTGAACTTCTCTCTAGAGTTGGGTGTTATGTTGTTGCTCATGGATCGACGTCCTGTCAGCTTTAGTGATGGTGATGTTGGCATCGGCAGGGTGGTGATGTGGTATCAAAGTCCATGGTCATCTGGTAATCGTTAGAACTTGAGTCAAGTTTGTGCATGGAGAATGTGACTTCGTGAATTGATGTCAAGTTTTGCCGTCGTGTGTTTGGACTCGTGGAGATAGTCCTTGATGTGCATTGTGAGGTGTGATTGAGCTGGTACGTGGCAGTAAGAACAAGGGTGCTAGTCTCAATGTCTGGGTGTAGAAAGTGTTTGAGACCAGGTTCCATGGTGGATTGATTGCGTGTTACGTGATCATCGCTATGATGGTTTGTGTTCGACGAGAAATATGTTTCCAAGTTTTGATAGTTTGAATTGGACCTCCATTCGATGTTTATGGGTGTTTCATGGATGATAGTAGTGTCAGTAAGACTGGCCGTGCGTGCAGTTTGTATGGAGGTTGATTCTTCATGACGTGTCTTTCTTGTGTGGTAACAGTTTTGAGGGTTTTAGTTATTGGGACACTTTTTTTTGTTTTGCTGTTATACAGTGTTGCTGGGTTTACATCAGAGATTATTGATGGTTGATGAGCTAGTGTTGGCTTAAGTTTCAGTGTTGAATTTTGGGGATAAAATTCTTTTAAGAGGGGGAGAGTTGTGAGACGCTGACCCGCTTTAATTTTTGTAACATTTTGATGTGTTGTTTATTATTTTTACAATAGCATGTTTATGTCCTTTTTATGCGTGTTCGAGCTTAGATATTCATGTTAGGTTGAATACCAGGACCGTTAGGAGTTGTGGTGTGAGGTTTTAAAAAAAGACGATATATTTGTGGCCTATAAATATCTAGCCTTAGATATTTTGGTGGAAATATTTTCTTTTGGAAACCTTAAAGGCTAGGTTTCCTTTTCCAAACAAAAACCTCTGTCTTCTCTCTAGTTTTCTTGGATCCCGGGGCTTTATTTTTGGCAATTGGGTAGCAAATCCTTGCTATCGGTACTGAGGCCTACGCGTTCATTCGGACGGAATTTTGTTTCGACGAAGTTTGTTTTTCACAAAGTTTGAGGGGTTGAGTTTTTAACTTAACGAGGTAGGATCCTAGACTATCTTATCTTTAAAGGGTACTACGTGCAATTATATATGTTTTTACCGTTTAAAAATACATGAAAAGTTGGTTTATGTTTTAAAAAGTTGGATTTGGTTCGAAATCGCTTTTGGGTTGATTTCAGTTAGAGGAAAAGGGTTTTGAGGCTTTTCTTTCAGTGTATCTTCGTTGTTTTGGGTTTGTGTATGCCTATGGGTTGTAGAGGGAGTGTTTAGTTGGTTTAATTTGAAGTTGAGAAGTTATTTCCGTAACTTGGGTTTGATTCTCACCATCGCTTGAAGCTTATTCTGAAATTTGAGAATTTTGGATTTTTGTGTCTACACATTTTCTGTTTGTGTCGACATAATTTCTTTATGTGGTGTTGAGCATGCTTCAGTGGCTGTTACGTTGAACTCTTTGTTCTTTTGTGTCAACTCTAATTTCTGTTTGTGTCGACACCTTTTGTTGTTGGTGTCAACATATTTTCTGTTTGTGTCGATACAATTTTCTTCTGTTGGTGTTGAGTATTCTGTTGTTATTTGTGTTGACACCTTTTCTGTTTGTGTTGACACCTCCGCTATTTGTGTCGACTTCTTTTCTGTTTGTATCGACACCTCCGCTGTTTGTATTGACACATTTTCTGTTTGTGTTGACATATTTTCTGTTTGTGTTGACCGCTTTCTTCCTTATGTGAGAAGAAGTGTTTTGAGATTGGGGTGAGTTTTAAGAACCCTTGATTTACTATAATGTGAATGTCATATTTTCATATTTAAACCATGTTTGTTTGGATAAAATAATATTTTGCGCTTTTTCTTAGTTTATTACATTATATGACTTGTGGATATTGGGTTTTCAAAGGGTATTCTTCAAAATAGTGGAATAATTGTGGTTTCTGATAAAAAAAAATCTCAACACTTAGTATTTTGGAAGTTTGGAGCTAACCATTGGGGTTGAGGCTCAGTTTTGAAACGTTTTGTTGAAAACGGAAAAAAATATTTTGAAATATTTTTTGTTGATCTCTATGTTAATGGATTGAATCTCTTTTATACACGTGTTGTATAAACTGTTTTATGAGTTTTGCGTAGTTAAGCTACGGTTAGGTTTTTAAATATTTTCCATAGATGTACCATGACAATGAGTTTGTTAAGTTGGACTTACATTGCTCCTTGGTGAAAATTCAAAAACGTGCGCAACGTAGGTGCTCTGTACTTTCGGGTTAGTCCCCGTAAATTGAGTGTGTGTGGATGCTTTGTACCCTCAGGCTCTAGTCTCGTAAATTAAACAGTAGGTGCTATGTACCTTTGGGGTAAGGCCCGTAAATTGAGTGGTTCGGTTGCCTCTGTTAATGGCGTCGTTGTCGTGACTCCGTAGAGAACTTGTCATTACTAAGCCTGTGGGTCTAAGATAATGGACGAGAGTCTATAGTTGTTACCTTTGTTGGTGTGGCCGAGTCGGTACATAGGATTTCATTTTATTTTTTCTCCTCGGTGGTGTGGCCCCAGTGGAGGAGCATACTGTTTTATTACAGCATATCGTTTTATTTTTCTCGATTGTGTGTTCCGAGTGGGAAAACAACGTTTTGTTTCCGGTTGTGTGATCCAGGTAAAGAAAAGATCATGTTTATTTACTACTTTTCCTTAACTGTGGCATGATATCTGTGAGAATGATATGCGTGATTTTAAGGATAAAAATGTGGAGTTCTATGAAGTAAAACTTTTTTTAGGCTTGTGTTAGCCTGATGAAAAACTTGTGGTTTTGAGATGGAAAATCTTTTTGGCTCCTGCGGTTGAACCTGTATGCTTGTGATTGCATATCCTTCTTTACAGCTTTATAGTTTGTTTCTATTGGGCTTCGGCTCACGGTGTGAAATTTTTTTGTAAAATCTTTTTCAGGTAGGCGTGGTACGGTAGGTTGACCTACTGGTGTCCGGAGGAGGCTGATGATAAGATCATGTTGTCTTGTCTTTGTTAGGTAGTTTATACATTTCTGTATATGTTTCATGTTTAGAGATAACATGTTGTAAATCATATGAGATTCTTATGGATGTATGCATGTTTTAATGCTTTCGATAGAACCTTGGGTTGGTTGTTGTTTTTCGTAATTTCTTACTATGTTTTTCGTTATTGGGATCTACGGTTTACAAATGAAATTTTCAAATGATTTATGCTTTATTTAAACTCTTGTGGTTCAAGGAAGATTTTTGGAACTGCCTAAGCTTCTTTTAAATTGAAAAGATTTTTTTAACCAAAACTTTATTTATTTTTAAATGCTTGACTTGTGGGGCTGTCTCTGTAATCTTTGGCTACTCATTTAACTCAAATAAATCATTGGTAGTACGTTTTTACAAAGGTTTAGGCCTTATTTGGCTCTCTGGTTTTAAATTCTATTGTTTGGGCAGTTTTGATGGTTGTTTTGTGGCTTTTCACGTGACCCGAAGTTTAGAACGACCGGTACGAATTCTCGAAGGTTCGTAGCCCACACTACGTTCGGGAATCGCATAAGAAAATATAGTAGCAGTTCTGACAGAAACTTCAACTCGAAATCAAATTTGTATATGAAGAATCGACCGAAAAAAGGTATTCTTCTAAATTAACTGTGTTTGTACGAATTTTTATTTTGATCGTTGAACATTAAAGTTTTATCTATAGCCTGTTTCGGTGTTTACCCGTCCAGTTAATTTTAATCGAAAATCGTTTACAAAAATAATGATCTTGACAGTTTTGCCTCCAACATTCCCAACATACCAAACACTCGTAATTTCTACTACAAGCTATAATTTATAAGCTACTAGTATCAGTAATGCCAACTTTTATTGATAATTTTCTAAAATATATTTTATGTGTAATTACTAAAAAATAAAAGGGATACTTTTGAGTTTTTAAAACAATTCCTTCAAGTAGTTGAAACTGAGTCGATAACAAGATTCATTAAATAATATAGAAGTGATTGAGATCGAGAGTATAATTTTTTTGGATAGTACTCATTTTTTCAATTTGTGATACTCCATTTTATATCGGTGAAAGAGAAAATAAGTCTAATACATAAAAAAAAACTTATGGGCTACTACTAATAACTTGGATTTAAGCATTTGAGCTGCGTTGTTAGCTTCTTTATTTAAATTATTGGGTCAGTGGTTCACTTAGGTTATTATAAATGTTATAAAAGCCAATCCTAATTCCCATGTAAGGTTTTGCGATAGTGTAAATAGAGGAGCAGAGGCTCCTAAGAGAGATAGAAGCCCCGAAGTTGTGTAACTTATGCATGCTAATGATTTTCTCTATATTCGCTAATGGGATGTTATCTACTTCCTAATTAGGAGAAGAACTTGGGCTATGCAACGAGGGCGTTGCATACTTAGTGGGAGATATTATGATACTCCATCCCACATTGGTGAAAAATAAAAATTAAATTTGGTGTATAAAAAGCTTGTAGGTTACTACTAATAACTTGGATTTAAGCATTTTAAGCTGTATTGTTAGGCACTTTGTGACACCCGATTTTTAGAGATATCTTTTATTATAAAAAGACTTAACTTTTTTAATTACTTTCAAGAAAATATCACATAATTTCATTTAAAATACTTGTGCTGCTTCAAAATAGAAAATACCAATGAAACTTCTTTATATTACATACCAAAAGAGTTACTATAAAAGTTTAAAAGAATTAAGATTACATTCAATCCTCAAAAGAAAGAGGTCTTCCAAAAAGTTAAGCTGGAGGTCTGGTACTAGGTAAGCTAGGGTTCTGCTTCTTGTTCGGGTGTGACCTCCGCGTTGATCTCTTTTTCACCTGGCATAAAACGCCATGAGTTACAATGCCCAGTAGGAACAACCAATACCTCCCTATCCTACCCTCGTTATATATAACCAAGAGAAACAAGAAATATGTATACATAGTGATTAACAATTAATGAGAGGATGAATTCACAAACTTTTTTTATGTCATTGTGTAAGAAATGTTTCTTGAGTCTCACCTAGAGAACTCCTCCTACGACTATTGCTACTTTTTTGTAATGAGTACTCACTTCCATAGTACCATGACATTCCTTTCCACTGTGCTCATATCTACGATGTCCCCGTAAAGTTATGTTGGTCAATCCATACCCTTATACGATAATATAGATCGAGACGTGAGACGATTTATCGTAACGTCACGTTTCCATCCATATTAGATATGCACGGCTCATGCCATGAGATGGATTTTGACATGGCAGAACTCAAAACACAATACATCTCATGACGTACATGGCCCTAACCTTAAAATCGAGCGAAACCATTCAAAAACCCAACATATGTCAAAACCCAGTTTTTCGAAAAAGATGACATTTGTTCAAGATTCAACGTAAACTAACATGAGCATAACATGAGATGGTTATCATTCTTGAAATACATAAAGAGGCTATAAAAACATAAGAATATCATGCTTGACAAGTTTACAAAATTCTAGATTCATTTCACCTCAAACTAAAATACTTTTAAAATACTATCCTTTGCTAGATGGTTACAAAATTTGAAGGAATTGATAGATATACATATTTGGCAACATTTCAAGAGAAATACAAGTCCGAAAACAACTTTAAACATGGGATAAAAGTGCTTGAACAAAACTCATTCAAAAACGACACTATTCAGTAAAAATGAATTTAACAAAAAATTGTCCTACTAAATCACTTCAAACTAATTTTAAATGAAAGATAACTCATAGACTTAGCTCTGGACATACAATATGCACTAAGGGGATTTTTCTTCTTCTAAAAATCAAGAAAATTGACTATTTTCTGCTCAAATAGGGACACCAGGTTTAATGGCATGTTTGGTTGACCAAAAATCATTTCTAGGTTCGACAAAAAAATTACACATGTTAAAAACATTCTAAGGGACCTAAGTAAAAACATTTTTCCATTTAGGCGCTATTTGGTTCCTCTAGAAATTTAAATTGAAATCAAGTCAACCGTGTGTGTGTTTATATATATATATATATATATATATAGCTGAGCATTGGAATGGAGATTTTTTTAATGTTGTTGGATATAAGGCAAGGGACCCATGACCCGTAGTCATATGGTGATCCATTTATATAAATCACCGAATTTGAAAAATTAGAAAACTCATTTACCAAATTTTATATAATTTTTTAATTTAAATTTTAATTGGTTAAAAAAACATAAAATTTTGGAGAGCCAAAGATGGTTCATAATTTTTATGGCCATTGAAAATTATGAGAGTATAAAACTGTCTATTCATTTTTATTAGGCTAAAAAAAGCTATTTTTCGAAGGCTATCTATATTTGAAGTGAGCTAAAACCTATTTTTGGAGGATCTAAACGGCTTGTCCATGAATTTAGTGGGCTCAAAGCCATTTTTGGAGAACCAGAATTGACCATCCATGATTTTAGTAGGCTCAAGGCCATTTTTTGAGGACCCGAATGGGTTGTTTATGATTTTATACCAAAGCATATTTCACATAATTGGGTATTATTTTTTTATTTTTAAATAATAATACATAACTGTAAAATTATTTTTATTATTATTTATTTATTTAAGAAATATATAATTTAGCGGCTCTAATGCCGCTAATTAAATCGGTACTTTTTGTAGCTCTGTAAAGAGATATGAAAGAGCAACCCCTTTTCCTAATCTTCATAGGAAACTCATTTTCAAAACACTTAAGAAAATCTATCCACCAGATTTAAAATAGTGGATGCATATTTCTTTAAAAAAAATTTAAGAAAAAGATAATAATCTTAAAACAAAAGAAGTTATATAAATGGGTTTTGATGAGATCTTGAGATTTTTAATTTCAATAAAGGAGTAAAAAAAGAACCAAAATGACGGAGGAGTTACGTTGAAAGAGAAAGGAAGAAAGAGAGAAAAAATTACTGTACTGTAGCAAGTTTGTCATCTTCTTCTTCTTCTTCTCTCTATTTTTATTTTCTCAAACTCTTTTTTATACAATTATCATTCACTTGCTCCTCTTTTTTTCTTTACAGAACTTTCTTCTTTTTTTTTTTTCTTACTGAACACTCAGGCCCTACTAAAAAACAAACAAACTCTTCTATATATATATATATATATATATATATATATATGTTTATTATATGTATAATGCCAGAAATCAATTTTTGAAATCAACAGCCCAC